>JAVHLV010000658.1:0-17414 GCA_036785495.1 Colletotrichum neosansevieriae
CACTTTTGCACTTTTGCACTTTTGCACTTTTGCACTTTTGCACTTTTGCACTTTTGCACTTTTGCACTTTTGCACTTTTGCACTTTTGCACTTTTGCACTTTTGCACTTTTGCACTTTTGCACTTTTGCACTTTTACACTTTATACTCTATACTTTACACTCTATACTCTGTACTTTGCACTCTGTACTTTGCACTCTGCACTTTGCACTCTGCACTTTGCACTCTGCACTTTGCACTCAAGTTAATAAAGGGATCAGTAGCAAAAAGCCCAGGGATGCACTTCCTGCATGGTCTCTATGGGTTTGGATCGTGGGGTTCTTTGCCGTTCGGGCACTTGCACTATGACCAGCTCTGTGGTTGCCGCCCAAACGCCGACGGCGAGATTGCGCAGCGGAAGACACGCGATGAAGGAGAGCCTATAGCGAGGCCTTATGGTGTGGCTTAGAAGCACACACAGAAGCATCAGAAGGCTAATCAAAAACCGTCATTGCCTCTTCCTGTTGCCAGCCTAATGTGAAGTTTCTGCAGGCACTTTTGATGGGGTTATCACTTCATGTCTGCTAACCCAAGTTTTGCCCTCTTACATCGGTCTCGGCTGAACTTACCCTCGCTTCGCGTCTGAGGCCGTCACCCGCCGAGCATCATGACCAGCGCACTCAGGAATCCAGGTCATATTCTTTCTTCAAGCAGCACCCTCAATCTTTATTAGCTGCAGGATCGGCATTGCCATCTTCCTCCTTGTTCTTCTGACACATAGGATATGCACCCGCGCACTGGATGGTTAAAATCACGGCAGCGGCCAAGCAAGGTTAGGAGGTATTCCAGCTCCCTCCCTCAGGACGTCTTTTTGTCTAATTATCTCCTTCGCAGTTGCACCGACATCAACGCCGTCGCAATAACACCTCTATCCAATTGCGTACGAGATCAAGCGAGCAATCCAGCCTAACAAGATCACAAACAATTCCAACCGACTGGAAACGGACCAATACGAGAGCTTCATTACTGCCCGACCACTATACCCACGCGGTCCGGCTTGCTGCCTCGTCCCCGTCGGACTCGTCGAGCTTGCCCCCCCCCCCCCCCCCACGACTTGCCGTTCATCAAACGCGCAGTCTTGCTGTCCTGAAACGGTCCGAAAACCACCCACCAGAGACCTTGACCTGCATCACGCAAGACATCAGGCATTACAACGCGCTCCACCCATTATTCACCTAGGCCAGTACTAGAGCAGGAGGCACATAGTGGTGACTTTCTGCAATAATAAGGAGGCGGCGGGCAGTACTTATCAAGCTGGGGCGCAGTAGGCCTTTACCTTTTGCCGCAGCGGACATGTCGGTAGCTCTTTAAGACGGTCCAAGTCCAAATTCAGCAGGGAACAACAGTATTATTCAAACTGCCGTCTGCTTCAATTACTCTCCACTAACCGTGTTTGCAGTAGGTCGGCAATTTGTCACATAGTCAGCCAGAACACCATCGGCACAGCACCTACCACGTCTAAGAACAAATAAGCATATTCCAAGCCACTAGCAAGGTGCCCAGCGTCGTGGTGCGTTGCCGTGTAGTGCTGCATCAATACCAGGTCTTGTCACTTAGCGCATTATGAGATACCACGACGTGAGAAAAACGAAGCAAGCACAAGAAAGAAAAAAGCCGATAAAAAAGAAAAAGTTCGGATCGAACCCAGCGCCCCGGGCTCGATCCTATGAAAACCCGCAGGTTTTGCACTCAGAGTTTAACGTGTTCAGCCATACACGCACGCCCCCAGGGGCGCTGCGTCCAGCGCCCCTGGGGGAATCGAAAGTGAGGGCGGCTGTGTTGCCTATAGCCCTTTACTTCGTGGGCAAGCCAGGCAGGTACCTACCATAGATGGGCAGGATGTATGAAAGGTGGGAGTGCCGTGGCGCGTACTGAGCCAGCCAATCAACGCACTTTAGCACTCTCCTCGCCTACGCACGCTGGGCAAGGTGCCTTACTAGGTAAGCAAAGCTCCTGAGATGCTAAAAGCTGGGCGCAATACATTTAGTAATGAAATTTCTCTCTCTACTTGAACACGAAATCGCGATATTTTCGGCCTTTGCTTAGGAGGAAGGAACTAGTTCGTGTCCTAACTGAATCTAATCCTCGAGCCTGGATCCCACGTTTCGCCCTGCAGCAGCTTGCTTCCCGATCCCTAGGCTAGCTGCGTGCCGGGCATAGCTAACGAGCCGGCAGGCGCGGAGAACTTGATCCCCATATCGGGCTACCACATGCTAGTTGGCCTGGGGTGTTGCGGTTAGGTAGACCGTCGACCCGGCCCACGACTGGACATGTGCCTCAGCGGGTGGATGCACCACTTCCTTCCTGTCTCGAGGGCGGCTGTTGCTGTGGCGGCTACTTTAACGCAAGTGTCATCCCCGGCTCCTGCGAGTCTGTGGTCGACCGTAGCTGCCAGAAATGTCAGGTGAACCACACTGCTGCAGACGCAGTATGCACCGTAAACGCCCACGCCCACGCCCACGCCCACGCCCACGCCCACGCCCATGCCCAAGCTGAAGATGGCAGCGAGCTGGGATATATTGCAGTGTTTTGTTTCCCGTCGCAACACGCTGCGCAACATTGAATTCGCTTCAACTAAGTCTTTTCCTCCTAGCCGACACTAATATCCTGGACACCTGATCTTTGGACGCCCCCTGAACCACTATAGTTGCGGTTGAAGGTTCCACGATCCATAGATCTATGATTTAGGATTAGGCTTATAAGATAGAGGTTGAAATTAACTTTTAAGCTCGCCTGTTAGCCTCCATCTTCAGACGATCTGCAGCAAGGGGGTCCCATCTTCGCCCAGACGGACTACCTTAGACTAAGAACGGCCAGGCGCCAGACGCCTCCGTAACGCCCGCAGGTGGTTGAGATGCTGCATTCTTCGCATGCTGGAGGTCCGCGATCGATGCATGCTTCTTGCAGGTATTTAAAGCAGTGGCATGGTTTATCTATCGGAGATGCGTTGGTTTTGATTGCTCGATGCCGTGACCGGGACATACAAACACCCAAGGCCCGAGCTTCAAGCAGAGGTGGTGATTGAATTGATTTACCACCTACTCCCTTATGTAGGTAAGCATCTGGTGCTGAAGTTTCTGAACCAGGACTCCACGTCTCTGTTCAGCGGCTAATCAGCGAAGGTGCATCCCACGCATGACCTGGGGATGGAAGCGGGCGGTGAATTTAATTGACACACGGCTCATGGGCGCGCCCTTATGGAACAGACATCAGCTTCAATAATTATGCTTTTGGTCTTTGGGCAATGCCACCAAGGCTGGGCCCACGCGGGTCGGTCATGCAATATCAAAAATGCATTACCTAAATCACCAGGAAGCTTTTGCGTAGCAGATGTCACAATTTTTGCTACCCTCTTGGGGCATGTCCCAAGTGTGAAGCTCCCCGCTGACCGTTTTCAGGTGTGGTCAAACGGCAGGTGGAGCCCCTGTCCCCAAGACTAGGTACCTAGGTAGGTACAGTGTACCCGCCAAGGAGAGGAGTTTGTTGGACGTACCCTGTTCTCAAAGGTCCGTCTGACGGGTCCGTCTGAAGGGTCCGTCCAAAGGGTGCCTACGAAGTGGTGGGTCCTGTGAAGGCGTTGCAGTGCGGCGTTTACGACTTCGCACTTGCATGCATGCATGATTGCGGAAGCAGTTGTTTTGACCGTAGGGCATCACAAGCAACAGACGAGAGGTGAGCGACGCCTTGCCCTTGCGTTATGGGAAAGGTCTGAATCATTAAAGATGCACTCGCTCTTCGAAGTCTGATCAGGTCCACCTTGCCGGTTCGGGTCCATCAAAGATGGCAGGATGATTCATACAAGATTTTAAACGTCTCCTAGCGATAAAGTAGGGAACAGCTGCATTATTTTTCACACCTTCCAGAGGCTGTGGTCTCAAAAACACCATGAAATGCTGACTCAGCGACCCAACCCCATCAACCGAGACACTAATGTACGTTCTGGCTATCGCTCAATCTGCCCTGCGCAGTATCGCTGTCGCCCACACTTGCCATTAGTTTCCTCCAGTGCCAGAGATCTCCAGCCTTCATGTCTGCGGAGAATGTTCGACCATCAACTCCGAGGTAGTGGCTGTCTTCACCGTGAATTTCTGCGGATTGCGGCATTTCCAATAAGTGCTCTAGAGTAGAGGCTTTCTCAGCGGATATAACCACCTGGCTCACGAGGCGGTGATGCGCGAGCTGGTGAAGAACGAAGGCACCACCCCCTGCAGACATCAAAGTTAAACACAAGAGAGGCAACCTCCCTAATCCCCACCATTTCTCCCTCTGTCGCCATGGACTCAATCCAGAGCCTGTCCCTGCACCTTTGTACTGCTGACGCTGGCAGACAGGCACCCGGTGACCGACAAGAGAGGCCCACGCGGGAGTGAATCCCGCGTTGCCCGTGCCCACTGTCTAGCGATTGTTTGTACCTGAACTGCTAAACGGCTTCTCCTTGGGCGCAGTCACGCTGCGACAGCGGGAGAAAATTCGGAACCTACGACATGGACCACGCTGGCCAGATTATTATCTGCTATGTCGGCTCTCCAGCTTCTTCCTCTGCTGCCCCCGCGTCCACTCGCCGAAGCGCCTCCGCCATCGTCTGCGTGTGCGTTTCAGCAGACACGACGGATCAATCCCAAAGTACGACAGATTGAACTTCCCGGGAGTCGTCATTCCGGACCGGACGTGAGACCTTGGCAGCACCATACGTCCGTTCATTCCCGCCCTTCCGTCGCGCATCGCTCCCATGGTTTCAATATGACACTGCGCAAACAGATCAGAGGAAGAGCTCACTCTTTGCAGTAGAAAGATAAAAGCTCTAAATGGACGTCACTACTTATTTCAATCTGGACGTCACGCGCTATTCTCAATCCTTTGAGATCTCATAACAGAATCTTAGCTTACTTCAGCGGTGGGTAGGGCGCCACGGGACGCGAATCCAGTACCTACCTGGTACCTTAGGCCCCATCGGACCAGTCGCGGAACAGACGTTTTTTTGCCGTGCAGTACGGCCTATAATTAACAGACGAACATTCAAAAGAACCAGATGCATCCCGATTGCGCGAGCGGAGCAGGATCCTGAGAAGATTTGAAATGTCGCCTCATGGTCCGTTATCTTCACGGAATTTAGGCTGCATGAGCGGGTAGGAGTATGAATTGAAGTCGCGACAGGACTGGAGGGATCCTCCTTTTCGACAGCTGACGTATGGTTGAATGAGATCACAGAGGAGTATTTGCAGGCAGTGGTTGGTATGCATTGGTGTTGGTGTTAGTGTTGGTGTAGCTTAGGTGTGTGTTGGTTTGCGGTGGGCAGATCCCGCAGCATGGAAGCTGCACCGCAGCTCCTGCTGATTGGGACCCACTTCAGCACTAACGATTACCTTACCTCAGGTAAGGTACTTACTCAGGGAGCTTCCTAAGAGTGGGGCTCGTGCGAAATTTCGCACGGGCATGCTGCACCTGAGTTAGACCGAGGTGTGGCTGTGGCTTAGCTCTAGTGTGGCTGGAAAATGTTCCACCATGGTGGAACATGTCCTGCTTACCTAAGGTACCTAAGGTAGGGAGCTTCCCAAAGGCGGGGATCGTGCAAGATTTCGCCCGGGAATGCTCGCGAAGAGAGTACTACAGGCTGCATGCGGCCCGTGCGCTGGCTCGTTCCCCTGAAGCTAGCCGGAACCTCAAAACTTCAACGGCTAATCTTGGCGCGATGGGCAAACAAGAGATGGCATTGACAAGACTTTGGGAATGGATAACTGAGACTGATCACGATGTAGATTACATTACACCTGCTTCGCCTCCGGTAAATACGGCGCCCACATCACCGGTGCCGCCCTCCCATAATCGACTTGTTGTGCTCCCTTCGTCCCCAACCATCAAACAATCGGTAGAGCGTGAGACTTTTCATCTCGAGGTTGTGGGTTCGCCCCCCGTCGGGCTCAATTCCCGTCAGCGATTGGCATCTAGCTTCTTTTTTGTGTTTCTAAAGTTTCCTTTATAGGTAGCTGGCAATCCGTTCTCCACAGCCATTCTTCATCATCAAGTGCGCCCCCGGCCGCCTGATAGCCGAAGAAGTCCACAACGAGCGGCTTAGTAAGAACCTTCCACATATTGATGAAGGATGTGTAGACGGCGCATGCGCACGCAGTGACAGAGGCAACCAGACAGAGATGTACTTCAGTAAGATCCCGGTAATGGTACGTCCTGCGTAGCAGGTGGAGATGGCCCACTGACAGTTGGCACCTCACCAAGCTCATGCTGACACTGAGCGCATCATCCGTACACCACGCCGACAATAACAACTCTATCAACCGTAAACAACCCACTGGAACTCATCGCCTGCTGCACGGCAACCTGCCCACTGATTCAGGCGTAGAAATCCTGGGCGATCTGGTGCTTGGTGTTGTGGTTGTGGTGACTAGCGTGCTGCTACCGTGCGCTACCGCAAACTGGAACGTCTCGCCGCCGACATGCAGCGCATTATTGCTGCAGTCATTCAGGCGTTCAGCCTGCACGTTTCTGGACGGACGGCAGCTGCGAATGCGAAGCATACGCCGTCAACTGTACACCTCCTCCAGCATCTCATATGTTAGCGTGGCCGGGAGCCCACTGTTACCAGGGTAAGCGGAGATCACTTAGGGAAGTAACAGTGGGACCCTTGTCGCGCTAACATTTGAGATGCTGGAGGAGGTGTAGAGGGCAGCTGAGAATGATAATGGGGTCGTCTAGGGAGCAGCTTGCAGATGATATCTATTCATGGACCCGCGGGCGTTCATCCCGCCCTCAAGGTCCTTCTATTGGTCGCGCGGCTTGGGTAAAAGTGGGCGAATGTGCCAACAGGCTGTGACTGGACGTTCCCTTCGCGCTAGCCAAAGGGGTCAGTCTGTTCCTCTCACTACCTACCTACCTAGGTAGATGGTACGAACGCCCCAGCAATCCTTCCCGACCACTACGAACCTCTGTGCGACCGCAAACCCATGAACCTCTCTGCCCACGAAGTTCTTCAATCTCTACTTCTTTGACCTGCATTTTTTGAAGTATCCATGCCATCATGTTCTATACTCCTCGAACCTCGAACCCTGAAACCCGAACCTCGACTGTTGTCGTCTCCGTCTACAAAGACCTTATGAGAGTAAGGTAGGCAAGGATGCTGCGATCATGGCCCTGACGAGCAAAGCTAGCCGCACGTCTCTGCCTGTGTGCTTTCGCTTGCGTTCCACTCCCGCCTGCGGTGCCATCGTCCAATAAACGTCCGCGATCATCTAGTACAGCGGGCGAGTGCTTGCCTACTCACGGCGGGCCCTTCCGGCCACGCTTGTTGGGGAGGAGAGTGTTCCCTGTGGAAAGTAGAGCATCCTGACCCCCGCTGCGCGCCTTGATGAACTTGGAGCGGGATGGTATCCTTCTTATTTGCTTGTTATGGTGAGTTCCGGTCTTTCTGCTTCATCTGCTCTTTATTAGTCTATCTAGCCTGACGTTTGTTTTGCAGCCCAGTCTGAAGCTGCCAACCCATTTATCAACCACAACAAGCGTTACCGCCGCTCCAACTTCCAGACATGTCCAATCACCCTCCATCAGAACAAGGAAACACGGCGAGGCGTTGTACAGCTGCGATTTGGAAAGTTCATTCATCCTCCCGATTCATTCATCTTCGGTCCGTGGTCCCTTCCGCGCTGGTGCCGAAGATCTCGGGCTCGCCGTCCAAAGCCTCATTCGCGAATCGGGCATAATGCTGACCCATTGACGAATGTCTTTGGCTGGGGCTGGCACACGATCTTCCTGATCTATATCCTATCCCCGTCGGCATCGTTGTTTCGGCGAACGACAGCCCCGCTACGAACTTGGTGCACCGGTCTGCCAAACAGGCGCGCGTGGTAGCAAGTCATCGAGCAGTTGGCACCGACGGTCGCGATGGCGGTGGAGCTGGCCGCAATCCCAGGCACCCACACCAGACAGCTTCAGCTTGACGCTGGCGAAAGCTGCGTCGGTTAGGAGCGACAAGAAGCAGCCTCGTGGCGAGGCGCAATTGAGACAAAACGTCCAGACAATCATCCAACAAATGAGCGAGCACGAGCACAGGCTGGTCAAGGTCGGGAAGTCATCGAGACTCAGTGAAGAGCCTGCGAGGAAGAGACAGCCCACCGCAGGCTCCAACCCAGAACCCCGGAGGTCTAATGCGATTTCGGCAGCAAACACGACTAAAGCCTTGTGATAGCTACCATTCGACTTCTTATTGTGCCAGTCCAAGGCCCTCGTTATGTTGCGATTGAAGTCTTCGCCGCGCGAAATTGAAGCATTTGCAGAGGTCCCTGGAATTTTTGAGCGAACCTGCTAAGGTAGTACTGGGTCTGGTGCACAAGCTGCTACAGCTACAGAGGCTCGGTGCTGATTCTTGCTGATAAAATCGGCACAGAGCCTCTGAACCAAACCGGTACGGGCAGGCACCCGTGGACGTCTGTACCTGCCCAGCCAGCCAGAGCAAGCTCCAGTTCGACTGGCACCCACCCACCTTGCATTGCACCATAACTGACTCTCGCCTAGGTACCTGCAGTTCATCATCCCCGCCGCCGCCTTCCCACCAGCAGAATCCACGTCACGATGCCCGCCGCGAACCATTCAGTGTTTCGCCCGTCTCACGCAGGCTCCAGTATTTATGCACTACGCCGCATCAGGTCGCACCACCTTGCAGGAGCTCGCAGTCACGTCACCCACTCATGGCCACCACGACCGCCCGCCCCTCGTGTTTCGGCACTGAGCAGCACCAGCTCAGAGACACTCGAATGAACGGTGAAGATAAGGACCCAAAGACGTTCGCATGAGGGGTAACGATGGCGGCAAACGGTTTGCAGAGCGCTCTGCGGCGGACTCGCCTAGTATGTTCACGGACATCCCCGTAAGGGACAGCAACAGCCTTTTCGTCACCTACCTTGCAATGCAAGCACATCGTCTTTCGATCCCACTGAGGTTGAACAGTTCCCCATCGCCCACGATGTGCCTCATCAACAACTCCACGGTACGTCGCATTATCTCCCTCGCTCCCTCCCTCTCTGCTCGTACTGACTGACCTCGCCCCTAGAAACTCTGCGACACCGAGCTCGCCTTTCTGCTTCTCTAAGCCTAAGAAGCAGCACGGCTCCTACTAGTGCGTCCGTACGCGGGTTACTATCCTCTTCGCCCTCTATACCTTTGCCACGGGAATAACCACGCCGATATACGGCCAGCAACACCTCCTTGTCCCCAACTACAACTTGAAAACTCTCCCGCGGCAGCATCCGCGCCATCAAGGTCAGAGGAGACAATTACCACCACGATCTTGTATCTGGAGATGTCACCTCCAGATTTGGCATGGGCGGCTGGAGAATAGATGTATACATCATCTTCGCTGATGCTCTCTCAACCTGCTCTTTGATCTGAGCCTGCTACTGCTCAAGGACCTTCCTATTTATATGATGTCTCCCTTGATGTACCCGTCTCTGACGTCTGCTATCTGCTTTGAGCACGATTTCGCGTTCAATATGTGCATCTCCAGCGAGCAGAACGAGTTCACCGCAAAGGATCCTATTCAGGAGCCTCTTCTACCTATCCCGCTCGCGTTTCCCTAAACCCATAGATCCAATGCCGTCCTCAAGCCCTACCCCAGCGGCAGGTCTCGTCGGGAACGGCACCGTCGTCTCCTCACCTATCAGCACCACCGGTACCAACACCGTCATCTCATCGTTACCAGGTACCGTTTTCATAAACGATCCCATTCAACCTTACAGCTTCCACCACGCCCTTCTTCCCGTCTCTCTCTGCTCCTCCCTCTATCTCCTCCGTCTTGGCCTCTTCTCCTCCGTCTTGGCCTCTTCTCCTCCGTCTTGGCCTCTTCTCCTCCACCTCCCTTGCTTCCTCCCTATCACCGCCCTCGCAAAGCCTCTATTGCTCCCGCAACCCCACTGCCTCCATCTCATAATCTAACACCCCAAGCACATCCTTTGCTCACCCTAATAACACCTCAACCATACCTTCCCCGGCATACCTTCCCCGTGTTCCCTTCTTCTTCTCCGTGCATATCCTGTGTAACGTCACGTTAAACTCATACACCCTTCCCGCTGCGTTAATCAGCACCCTCGTTACAGACTCTAGTGTGTTCAGGAGGGCGTCGCGGCGCGGGAGGAGCGGGATGAAGAGGTGGTTGTACGCATGGAAGACGTCTTTCTTCAGCGGGGCTAGTGTATCTCAGAGTTGGCGCGGTCCTGTACAACGAGAATGGAGTCCAGAAAGCGTATAATTGGTTTGAGTCTAAAGCTCTGATAGCCTGTCTGAATGTAGCTAATGGTTAGCATATCGCCCTCTGCTATGCTGTCCTATGCAGCCCCGCCCTTATTCTCCCGTTTCTCCTCCTTGTTCCTGCTTCTGCTTCTGCTGATCGGACCCCCACGCCACGAGGAGCACCATATTCCCCAATGCAGAGACGAAATTCCACGGTCCGGGGCGCGCGAGGGTGCACAGCTCGGCGAACTCGCGCTGCATGGTCCGGTGGCGTGGTGTTAGTATTGAGGAGAAGATGGACGAGGCCCGAAAGGGGGGTGGACGACGGGAGGGTGTTCATGTTGCCAAGCGTGGTTGGCCGTGGGCGCGGTGGTGGCGGTGGTAGGATGTTTATGGATTGCCCAGGATGGGTAGAGTTAGTGTTGAGCATAGCTCAGGATGGCGGCGAGGATGAGGGCGGCGGCAACGAGGGATGCGATGACGAGGGCGGCGGGGTATGGCGGGACGGCAAGAGGGTCGTCGGAGATGACGGTCAGGGATTTGTAGCTATGTTCAGTGTAGAATAAAGACGAGGGGGGTTTGTCTCGCATCTCGCCAAAGGAGGGAAACGCTCCGGGGACAGGGGCTGCTGTCTCTCCCAGGCGAGGGGACCGGTCAACAGCGAGAGTGTCTTTGCCTCCCGCTGTGACCGGTCTAGCGTCCGCCGGCGGGATGTCAGACACGGGTAGCTGCAAGCCGCCACTCGCCAGCGCCAGCGCCAGGGTCTGCGGCCGCGTTTGCAAGAGGCGCGGGCGTTGACGGGGGGAACAAGGAGGCGGCGGTGTGAAGGACGTTGTTTGCAGGAGGACTGTCCCCATGCCATCAAGACAAGAAACCAGCAGTCTGACGAGCGTCGTTCGCAAGAGGACTGTGACTGTGCCCTTGCCTCCGAGGCTCAGCGGGCCTGCGTCTCGGTCTGCAGCGGCCTCATCGTCCGGTTGCTGCTGCTTTGCTTCTGGTGCGGGTTCCGCTGAAAGGCGTGGTTCCTGATCCTCATCCTAGCAGTGTTAGTCAGTGTCTTGTCTTTGTTGAAAAGATTCGCCAGCAGAGAGAACTGACCACTGCATCGTCCCGCTCGTCCGCCTCATCTTCCTTTCCACCATCATCCTGGAGGAGATACCCCTGCCCACACATTAGCAATCTGTCTCGGGGGAAAAAGAAAGGAAAAGGGGGAGAGGGGCCCAACATCCGTAGCCTTCTTCCAAGGCCCACACGTCACAAATCCCTTCAAACTCTTCACGTTCTCCGCCCATTGTGCAGGCCACCGGGGCTCGGCTGCGTCTCTATCCCCTTCCGGCTTGTACCGCGGCTCGAGGAAGCGCGCCCGGAGGATGTGCTCGCCCGTGATGACGTTGCGGTTCGGTTGTGCTGGATCCGCGGCTGCGTAGCGCAGGATCTGCCGCGCGCGGAGGCTGTAGTCGGTGACCATGCTGTGCCCTTGCCTCTGCGGACGAGGTTGCTGCGGAGGGGCGCGTCGGCGGGCGAGTCTGCTTTGATGTGATGGGTGGTGGTCAGCGAGGCGGGCGGTGGTGTTGGGCGTCGGTAGGTCCTGGCCTGTTGATGTTGAAGGTTAACTGATGTCATGGTGAGAAGTGAGGGTTTGGGGGTTTGTTGATATATCCATGGTATGGAGGTTGACGACAAAGACTGCGTGACCATGATCAGATCTTGATGTAACGGGCTGGGTTCGCGTTGTTTCTGGCTGTTTCTTGTGTCTTGTTTGTCCATCCAACGGTCGAGCTCAGTTTCGTGTCTTCTTTGTCCATGCCCAGAGAACTCAACAACACCGCAGCTCAAGTATACATATCTGCGCATTTCTCCCCTCCAACCATGTCGCATCTCCAGTCTGCATCACCAACGCAATCCCCTTCAGCACTGCCTTCAAGTCCTTCGGCGCCATCTGCGTCGCCTATACCCTCTGGACACTCTAGTCATTCTGAACCATGCCGGCCCCCCCCATCACCATGACCCGGGCTGCGACTCGCGCTCGGAGGGCGGCGAAGAAGAAGCATCTGAGGGCTGTGTCCCATGAACCCTTCTGACGCCCGCGCCGTCGATCGGCTCTGCACAGTGGTCTTCCTCCCGGGCGGGACACTTTCCGGTCCAAAGACCCCACTGCAGCCAATCGGCCGGCCTTTATCCAAGACCAGCTCCCAGCAACCGGGCTTGGCCGCATCCTCCGGTCAGTCTTTGGTCCCTTTCTTGACGCCATCATGATTCAAACCACATTACATCATTGTCCCAGGATGACTCGACGGAACCAAGGCCAATATTCCTCTCGCATCCATTGACTCAGCAGCTGGAGACCAGCTACAGCTTGATAGACACCTCGGACACTCCAAGTTGAAGCAAACAGCAGCTTACACCACAGTCTGGCCACACCGTCCCTATCACGCGTAAGGGCAACAAATGACCATTCGTGCCCCTGTATAATAACCGCTGGGAGGAACACGAGTCCAGCAGCAGTAGCGGGAGAGGTAAATTCGACGCCGATGCCCCTGCTCCAAACCAGATCATCAAGGCGGTTCCATTGCGCAGCAAGCCAGATGCCAATTTGGACCCTTGCTGTTTCCCAGTCGGCCCCTGTCAGCTTCGTCTCGATGGCGATACCGATGGGTTTGTCCAGTAATGCTGGGAATTCGGTGTGGTTGATGGATTGCGAGGGACTGCGGAGGAGGGTGCGAGTCACATCTTGCGGGGTGTCGGGTTCGATGTGGACGCAAAAATCAACTCGTCGGTCGCGAGGGAGGCTGGAGCTGGTCTTCGGGGCGTACTCCTTGGTTAGGGTTGCGGACGTACTGGTCATTAAATTAGCGGCGGAGAAACAAGGCGGGAAATCCAAAGTCTGTCAAGACGAGGCTCACCAGCTGCAGTACCCTACAGCCTTGTCGTGACCGAGTGCTAGCTCTAGGATAGGGTAGTGGACAGCACAGTTCCACTGGTCTTCTCCGTATCCCTTGTCAGCTCGCTGTGCAGCGTGCCACAATCGTAGCGCCTCGGGCAGTCGCGGGGTCGGCCCCATTGTCAGTCTCTCTGTCGCGTCATCAACCGCTGTCGGTGATTCGGGGTTCGAAATTTGGTGCATTTCCGAGTCTGCTTGTACTGATGTATCTTGAGATGGCGAGGGAAGCGTACTCGCACGAGAGCGTGCGAAAACGATATTCCTGGCCCAGTGGAACATGTTTGGTCCCGACCCTTTCGCCTCGAGAATCGCCGCCTGCAATTTATTTGCAGATTAGCAGGTGTACCCATCTGATGATTACTGTGTTTGAGACCAAAATACCTCCTCTGACTCGTGTATAATTCCCTCTCCATCGGCAAGTCGCCTCATTTTGCGTAGTAAACGGTTTAGCGCTTCCGGGGGCGCGTCAGCCCCATCCATGTTCGCATCAACAACAGTCCCTTCGAACTGGAGTATCATCTTCTGCTTGCGAGGACTTCCGTATTGACGGCGACGCTTCGCAGAAGACGCTTTAGATGATGCTTCGGAGGTTGCAGATTGTGATTCGGATGTTGACTGCGTCGGCGATGTTTTGGGAGAAGCGTAGCCCGGGCGGGATGGCGGCAGATATGGTACACGGAATGCGGGCTGTCTCGGCGTTGTGTCGACGTCGTCCTCGCCATGATTATCGGCACTGTCGCCGGTATGGCGTCGCTTTTCGGATCGATCAGGTCGCTGAGGGGTGGAAAGCTGTTGGACCTGCGAGGCTTCGGAATCGTCCATAGCGTTCACGGGGGGTTGGGCAGGTCTCGAGGTATCGGAATAGGGAGGGGAGATGGGCGGACTGAAGCCGAGATGCTGGTCAAGCTCTGCGATGGCAGCCTTGCGCTTGCGTGCTGGGGTTGTGAGCTGCTGTGGTGAAGTCAGGTTTGGGGACTGGTCGGGAATCGCAGCTAGCCACGATAGAACTTGAGACGGCTTATGCATCGCCACGCATTGAAAAAGTGCTAGCAGCAGCAGTTGGTAGTGTGAGATGGAGTGACGGAGAAGCTGTGAAGGTAGGCGTTGTACGTGCGAAGGGGAAGTTGAAGTGAAGTTGGAGTTGGCTGGGCAACAAGCACAACCCCTTAGGTAGTTGGGCGCATTGATCAGAAACTGGACCCGACCTAATTGACCTGAAGGGTGCCTCAGCCGGAATAGCTTTAAAGCGGTCCCAGGAGTTCGGTTGCCGGTGGGCTGCCCGCCCGCCTTAACTGTGGGCACTTAAGTCCTAAGTGTCAAATCGACCCCTTTGTTACGACCGCAGGCGGCGCCTCATCGCAATAGGCGGGCCGCGCGCGGCGCAATATTAAGCCGTATATAGGTTAGAGGCGTAAGTAGTGATTCAAGGGTGTAAGTGATAACTCAGGGGCTTAATAATATATAAGAGGAGCACTAGGTATACTATAATTTAATATAAGGATAGCTTTACTTATATAACTTTAATTAATATACTTATTAAACCCTTATTTCTAACCCCTAACTATATATAGGATCCTTATTATTATATAGTAGTATAATCTATATAACTTTATAAATCAGATCTGCTTTATAATAGTTATTAAAATAGTGAAATAAAGTTATATAACTATTTAATATAAAATATATATTATAAGTAATTAATATATTTCTGAGAAGTTATATAGTTATCTATAGTTATAGTAAGTATATTATAGAGCTTAGAGATAGTAAGGTCTTAAAATAAAGCTATTATAGATCTTTAGTAGAAAATTACTAAGCTATAGTTAGCTTACTAATAAATATATAAAGAGTATAATACTTTTTAAATATAGTTATAGAGTATATAAGAAACTACTCTAGTACTATCTATAGTTAATAATAGTAGCAGAAATATATTCTCTTTAATAGTATTACTACTATTAAGGATCTTAGTAAGCCTAGCCTACTCCTGCTTTAGTATATAAGAGAAGACTAGCTATTTAGATATTATAATAATAAATACTATATTAATAATATAAATACTTAGTAAGACTCCTAAACTAGATTTAGATTAGTTTAAGAGCCTTAAGATAAAGTTTTCTAAAAATCTATACCTAAAGAAATCTATAAATTAGATTATATAGTTAATATAAATATAAATATTAATAGTAGTTTATAAAGTAAATCTTAGAAATATATTAACCTTAGTAAAGGATCTCTAAATTATAATTAAGATATATAATAACCTTATAGAAGGGTCTTTATTCCTTATAGTATATATATAGAGTGGTTCTAAGATTTAGAACACTTTTATATAAATATATATTAATATTAGTATTATTCTAAGGGGATAAATATAAGATTAGATATATACTTTTAAGCTTATAAAGAGTAACTTTATATTATATATCTTAAAGTTTAGTAAGCTATAACATAAATATTAATAAGTAGGTAGTACTATTTTTTCTTAAGATATTATTTAAGTATTTATCTAAGAAGCTAAAGAGCAGTACTATAACTAAACTATTTACTAAAATTAAAGTATTATAATAGATCTATAATAATAATTAAAGAATTTATAATAGATCTCTAAGATAAGGCTTATATAATTAGTAAGGTAAAGTCTATACTTATTACTTAAATAATAAATAAAGTACCTAAGAAAGATACTAAAAAGAAGCCTAAGAAGAGGGATTATATAAGTTATAATTATTATAGCTATAGCTATACTAATACTATATAGTAAGTATATTCTATCTATAAAGCTAATAATAAAAGTTTATTAATATTATAAAAGAGTAATAATAAGATAAATATACCTAAAAAGGAATCTATAAAAGAGAGTTAGAAGTTAATAGAGTAAGTTTACTATATCTTTATAAACTTAAATAACTTTTAAATAGTATAGAGTAATCTTAGAATATACTTAGTATATAAAACTATACCTAAGAATACTAAAAGAGAAGAGACTATTTTAAGAATAGTTAAGTAAAGTAATAGTGCTTAGCTATAGAATATAGATATAAATATATATATAATAAATAATATATTATAGTATAATAATAATAAGTATACCTTATTAATAACTCTATATATAATATATATAAGAGGAGGTTTTATCTATTCTAAGTATATAGAAATAGTTATACTATACTTTAATAATAGAGAGTTAATATAATTATAAGATATATTATATATACTAAGTTTCCCTATTAATATATTTAGTAGAGAGAAACTTTACCTTAGTAGAGGTTACCTTAATAAGAATAAGCTTATTAAAGCTAATAGGTAAGTATTTATAATACTTTATATATACTAAAGAGGTTTTAACCTTAATATAATATATAAGAGAGATTTAGATATATAGATAATATATACTATATAGTAAAAAACTAAATCTAAGCTTTAGTATAGAAGACTTAGTTACTCAAGCTTTAAAGAGATAAAAAAAACTATATAAATAATAAAGAGTTATATAATATTCTCTAAGTTAGTGGTTCTATAACTCTATAAGATTTATAATCTCTTAAAGAGCCTAAGATACTCTCTATAAATACTAAGGCACTATATAGAGAAAGCAGGAGATATTCTTTATATAATATTAAAGAAGTAAAGTTAGTAAAGTACTTTAAGTACTTTCTACTAATTATAGATAATAAAATATATTTCTGAGTAATTATCTTTATAGATATAAAGGATAAGCTAGTATACTAGTCAAGGATTTATCTCTAAGAGTAAAAGAATACTTTTAGTATAATAGTAAAGGTTATCTATATAGATAATATAGAGGAGTTTATAGTAACTTATCTTAAAGCTATATTATAAAATAATAAGATAAAGATAGTGTTAGTTTCCCAAAATACTAGTATAGTAAAGAGAGGGGTTAAGTAGGGTATAATATAAGTTTAAGATATATATATTAAGAAGAGAGATATCTAGAGAGTAGCTAGTATAAAGGAATAATATAGATAGTTAATAGAGGCAGACTTAGTGTTTAGGTATATAAAAAAAGGTTCTAATTTTACTTAAAATAGACTTAAGAGGTATTTTTATAAGATATAATTTAAATATCTCAAAAACCCTTTATAAATAAGACCTATAAAATATATAATAAATAATAATACTTAATAATATACTATATAATATAACACAGTATATTACAGTATTAATAATACTGTCTATACTGTG
>JAVHLV010000659.1:0-17405 GCA_036785495.1 Colletotrichum neosansevieriae
TAACCCTAACCCTAACCCTAACCCTAACCCTAACCCTAACCCTAACCCTAACCCTAACCCTAACCCTAACCCTAACCCTAACCACGGCGGGTTACGGGCGGGTTACGGGCGGGTTACGGGCGGGTTATAAGCGGGTTTTACTAGGTTATAGGTTATAGGTTATAGGTTATAGGTTATAGGTTATAGGTTATAGGTTATAGATTATAGGTTATAGGTTATAGGTTATAAGTTATAGGTTATAGATTATAGGTTATAGGTTATAGGTTATAGATTATAGATTATAGGTTATAGGTTATAGGTTATAGATTATAGATTATAGGTTATAGGTTATAGGTTATAGGTTATAGATTATAGGCTATAAGTTATAGGTTTTAGGTTCTCTATAGTTTTAAGTTTTATATTAGAGTTATAAGCTTTAGACTATAGGTTTTAGCTTCTTTATAGTTTTAGATTTCTAGTTAGAGTTATTAACTAGTAGATTAAAGCTCTTTTATAGTTTTAGATTTCTAGTTAGAGTTATTAGCTATAAGCTGCTAGTTCTAGCTTCTCTATAGTTTTAGGTTTTTAGTTAGGGTTATTAGCTATAGGCTGCTAGTTCTAGCTTCTCTATAGTTTTAGGTTCCTAGTTAGGGTTATTAGCTATAGGCTATTAGTTCTAGCTTCTCTATAGTCTTAGATTTTTAGTTAGAGTTATTAGCTATAGGCTGCTAGTTCTAGCTTCTCTATAGTTTTAGGTTTCTAGTTAGAATTATTAGCTATAAGCTACTAGTTCTAGCTCCTCTATAGTCTTAGATTCCTAGTTAGGGTTATTAGCTATAAGCTACTAGTTCTAGCTTTTCTATAGTCTTAGGTTTTTAGTTAGAGTTATTAGCTATAAGCTACTAGTTTTAGCTTCTCTATAGTTTTAGATTTCTAGTTAGGATTATTAGCTATAAGCTATTAGTTCTAGCTTCTCTATAGTTTTAGGTTTCTAGTTAGGGTTATTAGCTATAAGCTACTAGTTCTAGCTCCTCTATAGTCTTAGGTTTCTAGTTAGAGTTATTAGCTATAAGCTGCTAGTTCTAGCTTCTCTATAGTCTTAGATTTCTAGTTAGGGTTATTAGCTATAGGCTACTAGTTCTAGCTTCTCTATAGTCTTAGATTTCTAGTTAGAGTTATAGATTATATCTCTCTTTTTTTCTTTTCTTAGTTTTGCTTTTTATTAAAAAAAAAGTAACTCTACTCTAAAAATAAAACTCTTCTATATTCTTACTCTTTCCTCTTAACCCTAAAAGTATTAACTAACTTAGTAATAATATCTGTAAAGACAATCCCCTATATCTATTATGGAAAGATATACTTAGCTTTAAAGAGCTTTTTTAGCTTTTTATACTTAGAAACCTCTTTAATTATTAGCCTCTAGCTTAGATATATAAAAACTTTTCTAAACCTCTCTATATCTACCTCCTATAGAAATGTAAATAGATACTATATAAACTGCTTTGTGATAGTATAGAAAATTACTAGATTTTATGTTTTTATTTATGCCTAGTTATTATTACTATAAACTACTAGCTACCTAGAGTATATATACTATAGTAGCTAGTATAATCTGTATACTAGGTACTATCTAGGCTTAGAGTTCTGGAATATAAACTTTAGGAATTTCTCAGTAAGAGTAAATACTCTGTTCTGCTTTCTAGCTCTATACTACTCTCTCCTATATAGGTATTACTCTATTTTATAGGTTACTACTAGGCTTTCTATTTTCTCTAATATATAGAGGTAATAATATATATAGCTATTTTATAGTGATTCTATAATTTCTTTTAGTTTATTAAAAATCTATGCTTTAATATATAGCTAGGAGAGTACCTGCTACTAGATTGCTTTGATCTTTTGCTATTTTGCTAAGATAAGTTCTTAAACCTGCTATTTCTTTAGCTTTGCTTAGCTAGCTTAGTATTTCTTTTTAATAGCTGCTTCTAGCTGTTCTTATAGAGGTGTTAGCTGTATGCTCTGTGGCAGGAGCACTACTTCCCTACTATCTGCTTTACCCCTCTCTTCTATCTATATTTTCTACTTTTTCTAGGAGCTTCTCTATACTTACTTACTCTTAGATAAGGATTTAATAGGGTTAGTAACTTAGTAGCTTCTTATTTTACTAGTTCTCTAGCTACTAGTTTTAGAGCTTCTTAACTATATATAGCTTAGGTAGTTTTAGAGGCTCTAGGTGCTTAATAGGGTGGCTTTTACTCTTAAAACTCTAAGTAATAGGTAGTAGCTATTTTATATTTATAAGTCTGTTACTGCTTATTATATCTATACTTTCTTCTCTCTAGGGCTGCTCTTATCTGCTAAGATATCTTTTAAGCTACTTAGTTTAGGTAGCTTAATAGAACTACTCTGCCTTATATATATGGTCTAGTAGCTATTCTAGAAATATAACTTTATATCTTTCTTACTTACTACTTTCTTATCTACTAGATAGAATCTTCTAAGAAGTATCTGCTTATAGCTGCTAGCTTCTAGCTTTTCTATAAAAAGAGGGTTTAGTATAATACTCTTACTTTTACTCTCTTCTTTCTTATTTAATACTCTGATCTCTAGCTAGGAGAGCTATGTTTCTTAGATAACTAATTTATTAGAGTCTTCTTTGCTGCTATCCTCTTTCCTATTCTAGTATATAATATCCTAGCTTCTAGCTTCTAACTAGTAGTTTTATAAACTCTAGATACTTTTCTTACTAGTAGACCCTATTAAAGATCTCCTCCTCTCCTAGTTTTATTACTTAAAGTAGAGATTATAAAAGGTAGCTTTGTTCTAGCAGGGCTTAGCTTTATATATTAGGATCCTATCTATAATCTTATCTAGTAGAAGCTAGTAGTATCTCTTTTCTTTTAGAAACTAGTATACTTTCTATTATACTAGTTTACTTCTAACTTTATTACTTTATCTAATCTAGTTAAGGATAATATACTCTAATAGTATATAGTTTTACCTTCTATAACTAGCTCTTTAGATTATTATTATTATACTTAATAGTACCTTATTCTATATAATAAGGTTAGTATTAGGTATATTAAGCCTATTAGTATTAGTATTACTAGATACTAGGCCTGTTCTGCTATTTATCTAGGCTTTATAGGTAAGCTTTTTCTCCTCTTCTAAACTATTATTACTATAAAAGACTAGGAGGCTTAATAGCTCTCTAACCCTTATAATCTCTATTTTAGTATAGTAGAAGATAAAGGCTTAGTATACCTATTCTAGATTAGTGGCTTAGTATTTTACCTAAAAGCTCTTTAATATAGTAGATATCTTATCCTTAAATATAGATAGTACCCTCTACTAGATATGCTCTTACTAGATAGAGTATTATAGGATAGTGGCCTGGCTTTTATCTTTTAGCCTAAGAGTGTTAATTAGGAGAGTTTCTAGTTAGAGCTCTAAGATAGTAGTAAGTCTAATTAGCTGCACACTATAAAAGAGTATTAATACTCTAAGGCTAAGTATTAATAGTTAGAAGGCTAGAGTAGAGTCTAGGATTATATAGCACTTATCTAATATTACCTAGTCTAGGATATAAGTAACTTAGAGCTACTAGAGGAGTATCTTAAACTTAGTAGTATCTACTTATTTAGGTATAATAAGGATAATAATAGCTATTAGGTAGTATAGCTTATCCTATATAGTAGTATTAATTCTAGTCTAGAATAGCTTACTAGCTATTTGCTATTAGAGTATAAAAAGAAGTATTACTATAATTATAATACTCTCTCCTACTAAGATAGCTAGTAGCTACTAGAATATACTTTTACTAGTACCTATACCCTCTACTTAGATTATAAGAGGCTTATACTTAAAAATAGCCTAGAGTACTATAATCTACCCTAGCTAGAGCTACTATTTACTATCCTGGAATAGCTTCTAATATATATCTTTAAGCTTTAGAGCTCTTAGACTATATAGATAGGCTAATTATTTATTTTATGTCTGCTTTACTGCCTAGCTAGCATAGAAGTGGTATGCTCTTAGATACTAGTTCTAGGGTTTAAATCTAAGCACTTTATACTAGGCTATACTAACCTTCTAGAACTAATTCTATATATCCTCTATTCTAATTAATTCTAGCTCTACTAGCTAGATATAGTAGAGCTCTACTATATAGAAGCTATATATAGCTTAGAGATTAATTAGATTAGATATCTTCTTATCCTCTAAATAGACTAAATCTAAGTTAGATATATAAGTATCTTTCTCCTCTCTATTTTCTATTATCTGCTCCTAGTTATTAAAGGCTTACTTTAGTATATACTTCTAGAAGTATATAATAGCTAGGTAGTAGTATTTCCTAACCCTAATCTTACCCCTAACCTCTTATAACCTATTATATAGTGCCTGAGTAAGAACTACTAGAAACTATAGCTCTGCTTTAGCGTTTTCTTCTACTTCTTTTACTTCTTTATTACCTAACCTGCTATTATTATCTAGAAACTGCTTCTTTAATAAAACTAGGCTATTTAAAAAGAAGTAGAGGTTAAACCTCTATTCTAGCCTACTAGTCTGCTAATAGGATTCTAGGTACTACTAGAATAGTTAGATAGTTTATAAAAAGTATACTATTAGCTAACTAGCCTCCTAGAGTAAGTATTACTAAATTACTTAATAGTTTCTCTAGTAGAGGAAGTTCTTATAGTAGTAGGTAGCTAGAATAACTATTCTCTAGTCTAGAAAGATATTATATAGTGCTTAGCTAGTATTCTCTATTAGAATAGGGATAATTTCTATAACTTAGGCTAGCTACCTGCTAAGTATATAGTAGAGGAATAGGAGAGTTTAGAGGAAGTTCTTAGCTTTAGTAATATATTCTATTACTTTCTATTTTAAGAACTAGAGCTACCTATACTATATAACCCTAAACCCTCTCTGAAAATGCTAGCCCCTCTTACTATCTAAATAGCTAATTCTGTTTAGTAGGAGGTAGCTTCCTTCTTTTATCTAGGCCTAGTTATAGAAGTTATATAGAAAGTTATAGCTAGTACTATCCCTTAACTAGTTATTATAAAGCTTCTCTTATAGTATAGCTAGAAGTATATTCCCTATCTTATCTATAAATATAAGTAATTAGAGTTATATAGTAGCCTTTTCTAGCTAGCTATAAATAGCCTGCTAGACCTGCTATAGTGTGAATTATATACTAAATATAAAAAGAGTGTTTCTATTCTAACTAATATAACCCTCTAAGCCTGTTTACTAATAAATTATTAACTTATAGGCTCTTATATAGAATATCTAGATAAGTAGTAACTAGATATAGAACTTCTATAAGCCTATATCTTATATAAAGGTTTATATAAGGATATAAAGGTTCTAGACTGTTATATCTTTGCTATTCTCCTCTACCTTATACTTTTTAGATAGTTAGTAGGTATAGAAAAGAATAAAGAGCCTAGTAAACTTAATAACTGCTAAATATACTAGGATATAGTTAAGCAGGGTTTACTATAATCTGTCTAGCTTCTAGCCTATAGTAGTAAGAGCATTAAGAAGGGGGCTCTTATAAGTAGACCCTCTAAGATTTTAGTCTAACAGACTAATAGTAATTTTAAGAATAGACCTCTAGTATTCTTCTTACTAAGCTTACTATTATAGGGATATTATATAGTAGCTAGGTAATTTACCTATTAGTGCTTTATAGGCTTTAATATTATCTTAGAGCTAACTAGGTAGTGTAATAAGTATTTGCTAGCCTGGAGTGAGCTGGCTAACCCTGATTATATATACTATAATTATATACTAGATACCTAGATATTACTTCTAGGTATTAGTCTTTATTAGTAGCTGAAATAGCTTATTAGATAGCTTTACTAGGTATAGGTAAAGTAGTTTAAAAAGTATAGGCTCTGTAATATACTAGATAGTAAAGTTTTAGGCCTAGTAGGTAACCTAGAAGAGGTTAGTAACTATAAATAATATAAACTTCTCCTTTTTAGAGACTTTCTATATAAGGTTCTAGATAGTAGTAACCTTAAAGCTGTGAAAGTGCTTAACTTAGTCTATTTAGTTAAGTTAAAGGTTTAGCTATAATATTATATTAGTAATAGAGGTAACCTTTTAGTTACTAGCCCTCCTAGCCTCTATAATTTAGAAAAAGTCTTATAGAAGCTTATTTAACTTAGTTTGCTAGGAGAGTAGCTCCTCTAGTATTATAACTACTATAAAGTTATAAGTCTAGCTACCTTTCTCTCTCTTAAGCTAGTAGATTAAGGTAGCAGATTTAGCAGATAGGTACTAAAACTAGATAGGGTTAATACTAGAGAGCATAGAAAGCTAGTAGTATAGAGTAGCCTAATACTAGTAGATACTTTCTTATAACTTAATATAATACTAGTATAAGGTATATAGGCACTAAAACCTATTAAAGACCTAGCTAAGCTGGGGAATAGTAGCTTTAACCTTTAATATTTTAAGGAGAATATTTATAAGCTCCTAGCAGTCAGTATATACTTTAAGGTAAAGGTTATTAGCCTTTATTATAATAAGGTCTTCCTTATAGGAGCTAAAGACCTACCTATAGTTTAGATACTAATAGAGATACTCTTTAAGACTACTAGGTAGCAGTCCTACCTAGCACTAGGTATAGGTAAAAATATTAAAAACCTTAATAAAGATAAAGGGTTCTATTATAATCTTATAGTTAGTGTGTAGTGCTCTAGATATTATAGTCTAGTTTAGTTATAGATTATAGAAGAGTCTAGCTAGGCAGACTTATTAGAAAATCTCTTAGTAGCTATAGGGTAATAGGTTTAACTAGAGATTTTCTAAATAGTAACCTTTATAGATCTAGAACTCTAACTAACTTATAGAGTATTAAGAGGCTAGGTGGAAACTTAGATAGTAGTTACTACTTCTAATCTACTATAGAGGAAAACAGAGAGAATAGCTATAGCTTAAATAAGCTGCTTTAGTAAGCCTTAAAACAGAGAAGAGGTAATAGCTATAGGGCTAAAGATATAATAGTATTATAATTTAGTATATACTTATATCTAAGCAAGCTATCTAAAAAATATTTAGCAAAGTTAATAAGTATAAGGAAAGTTAGGCTTTAAGATAGACCTAACTCTTATATACTATAGCTTTTAAGAACCCTGTTAGGCTTATAGATAAGACTTCTATGTTATTTTATTCTATCTCTAGCCTGTAAGTATGCTGGGATAAGCTACTAAGTAGAGAGTTAGCTACTATTACTAGCCCCCTATTGCCTGGCTGGGGCTGCAGGCTTTATAGGGGGTAATAGTATAGTAACCTAGATAGTATAGAATATATAAGCTGTTAAAGTAGTATACCTAAAAACCTAGATAGGGTGTTAGACTTAGACTATTATACCCTTATATATAATAGGATTATATTTAAGAAAGGTTAGTGGTTCTTTTAATAATCTAGGCTTCTTAGAGCTATAACCTTCTAATTTCCCTATAAGCCTTATACTCTAAACTATATATTAAGCCCGGGCTCTAAGGGGGCTAAACCTACTACTGTTTAGTTGTTAAATATCACCTCTATTCTCTAGGGGAATATAGAGCTTAGCTGTGCAGTTGTCTAATCCTTACTGCGTTAATACTATCTTTAGGAGCTATTAACCTGCTAGTGCTATACCTATCTTTTATTAGGCTGTAGTAGTAGAAGGTCTAAGAAGCTCTCTGTAATTTAATAGTGTTATAAAATATATACTTACTAATAGTTACCTTTTAGTACTATTCTTATAACCCTCTAAATATAGTTTCTAGTATAGCTGCTTCCTGCTCCCTAACTATTTAAGTTAGAGTTACTCCTACTATTTACCTGTACTTAGTTAAATTACTTTACTTTAATATTTAGAGCACTAAGTAGGAATTATATTATATTAACACTACTTTCTAGCTTTTATAATACTATATTTTAGGTAGGGTGTTTAATAACTTCTAACCTATATATATTCTAAGTTAGGTTATAATAGTATACTAGATAGCTAAAGCTTGCTAAATATATCTAAACCTAGAAACTATAAGCTACTAGCTAGTTACCTAGCTAGTAGTAACCTGCTCTAGGCTATCTGCTTAAAGCCTAATATATATACCTCTTAGAAGTAGTTATTACCTTAAAGTTATAGATTTATTTTGCTAACTTCTCTTATTTATATTAATATAGTAACTAGCTGTTCTAGCTAGGTAACCTAGTATAGCTATAAGTATAACCTAGTATAAGAATTATTCCTTTTTGTAGATTTTTAATAGATATTAAGAGCGCACTAGATTTAATATAAGTGCTGGGCTTTTCTAGCTATTAAACTCTAGCTCTGGATAGTCTAGTTTTAGGGTAATAAACTATTAAGAAGAAAAGAAAACTCTGCCTGGGGCCCCTGCTATTATCTCTGTATTTAGTTATATTACCACTAAAAACCTATATCTAGATACCTGAAAATTAGCTATCTTAAGCTACTAGTAGACCCTTAGTTTAATTACCTAAATAAGAGAAGTTAACTCTAAGGGCAGTTTACTAGATTAGGCTTTTTATAGCTACTCTTAAGATCCCTTATAATACTTATAAGAATATCCTTTAAAGTACTATATAGAGACTCTAGCTAGTAGATATATCTGGGTAAGCTGCTAAGTAAAGGGTTAGCTACTATTATAAACTACCTATAGCCTAGCTAGAGCTATAAGCTATATAGGTAGTAATAGTATAGTAGCCTAGATAATATAGAATATTTAGGTAATATAACTATAATATATAGTAGTTACTAGCTAAGTAGTTATCTGATAGGGTTAAACCTATAGAATAATTCTAGCTCTTAAACCCTCTAAACTCCTAGAAAGGCTTTGAATAAAATCCAGTTAGTAGGTATATCTAGGTAAACTACTAAGTAAAAGTTTAATTACTGCTATTAACCCCCTATAGCCTAGCTAGAGCTATAAGCTTTATAGGGGATAATAATGCTATAATCTAGATAATATAGGATATTTAGGCTATATAAAACAATATATAGCAGTTATTAGCTGGGTGGTTATCTAATAGGGTTAAACCTATAGAATAATTCTAGCTCTTAGACTATCTATAACTCCTAGAAAGGCTCTAAATAAAATCTAGCTAGCAGGTATGCCTGGGCAAACCACTAAGTAAAAGTTTAATTACTGCTATTAACCCCCTATAGCCTAGCTAGAGCTATAGGCTTTATAGGGGGTAATAATACTATAATCTAGATAATATAGGATATTTATACTATATAGAATAACTTATAGAAGTATTTACTAATTATAGAGCTCTTAAATACCTACTAGTACTATATAGTGCCCTTTTTATATGCTAACTAGTAGTTCTTTAACTTTATAGTAAGGTGGATTTCTAGTTTATAGAGAGGTATACTAATATATAAGCTCTACTAGCTACTATTATAGAGGTAATAGATAGCTAGATACTACTAAAATTAGAGTTAGATTTTATAATACCTCTTATAATACTTATAGAGTAGAAGTAATAGAGTTAGAACACTCTGGGATATAGAGTTATCCTAGCCTACTACTTCTTACTTACCCTGCACTAATATAACTTTAGGTCCTTGCTTTAATTATAATTAAATTAAATTTATATTGAGAAATAGAAAGCTCTTCTTAGAGAAGCTTTTTATTAAAAAGCACACTTATAGTAACTTTTATAAGACCTTATAGAGAGTTAACTGCTATAACTCACTATATAAAAACCTCTAAAATTATTAGTTAGAATATAATTATTCTAAATATTTCCAGATAAGAGGCAGTAAGGTTAAGACACTCTAGGATATAAAATTACTCTAGCCTACTACCTCTTATATACCTACTACTAGCTTTTTAGGTTAGACTCTATAGATTTAAGCTTATACTATAATTTTTATTCTAATTAAATCAGATTTATATAGAAAAATAAAAAAATTATCTTATAAAGAATTTAACCTAAATAGTAGACTTATACTAGCTTATAGTAGGTTACTTAAAATATAAAGTGCTAAGACCTATTAAATAGAAGATACTAAACCTACTAGTTTAAACTTAGTAGTTCTGAAAACCTCTATATAAGAGATAGTAGGGTTAGAACGCTCTGGGGTATAGGACTGCTCTGGCCTACTGCCTTCTATATATCCTCTAATAGCTTTTTAGGTAAGACTTTGCAGATTTAAGCTTATACTAGAAAAAACGTTCTAATTAAATTAGATTTATATAGGAAAACAAAAAAATTATCTTATAAAAATTTTAACCTAAATAGTAAACTTATACTAGCTTATAATAGGTTACTTAGTATATAGAGGATCTAAACCTGCTAAATAAAAGATACTAAACCTACTAGTTTAAACTTAACTATTTTAAATACCTCTATATAAGAGATAGTGGGGTTAGAACATCCTGGAATATAGGGCTGCTCTAGCCTACTACCTCCTATATACCCTCTAATAACTTTTTAGGTTAGACTCTGCAGATTTAGGCTTATACTAGAATTTTTATTCTAATTAAATCAGATTTATATAGGAAAATAAAAAATTTATCTTATAAAAATTTTAAATTATAAAGTAAACTTATATTACTTTATAGAGGGGTACTTAGAGAGGTAACTGCTTAAATATACTAAGTATAGTCTAATTAGCTTAGTATAAGTTTTATTTTTATAGTATAGTATCTATAGTATAAGATAAATTTTTAAAGTTTAGTTAGTTAGAAATATAAGTATAAAGATACCCTTAAATAAGAAACTATCTATAGCAGACCTTATAGGGGACTTTATAAAGGGGGGTTCTCTATAACTTACTAATAAGAGTTTATAGAAACCGTCTATACTTTTAGTTTAGGCCTAGAGAGCCCCTAAGCAGAAATAAAATTTTAAAATTTAGTAAAAGTTAGAAATATAAGTATAAAAATATCCTTAAATAAGAAACTAGCTATAGCAGACCTTATAGTAGACCTTATAGAGGGGGGTTCTCTATAACTCACTAAAAGAGGCCTGCTAAGACTATCTATATTTTCTCTTTAAGTCTAGAAGGCTCCTGGGTGGAAATAAATTTTTAAAATTTAGTAAAAGTTAGGGATATAAGCATAAAAATACCCTTAAATAAGAAACTAGCTATAGTAGACCTTTTAGCAGACCTTATAGAGAGGGGTCCTCTATAACTCACTAATAAAGGCCTGCTAAAACCGCCTGTATTTTCCCTTTAGGTCTAAAAGGCCCCTAAGTAGAAATAAATTTTTAAAATTTAGCAAAAGTCAGAAATATAAGCATAAAAGTACTCTTAAACGAGAAACTAGCTATAGCAGACCTTATAGTAGATATTATAGAGGGAGGTCCTCTATAACCTACTAAAAGAGGCCTACTAGGACTGTCTATATTTTTCCCTTAGGCCTAGAAAGCTTCTAGGTAGAAATAAATTTTTAAAATTTAGGAAAAGTTAGAAATATAAGCATAAAAGTACCCTTAAATAAGAAACTAGCTATAGCAAACCTTATAGTAGATATTATAGAGGGGGGTCCTCTATAACTTACTAATAAAGGCCTGATAAAACCGCCTATATTTTCCCCTTAGACCTAGAAGGCTCCTAAATAGAAATAAATTTTTAAAATTTGGGAAAAGTTAGGAATATAGAGGCTTAGCAGGCCTTATAGCAGACCTTATAGAGGGGGGTTCTTTATAACCCACTAAAAGAGGCTTGCTAAGACTGCCTGTATTTTCCTCTTAGGCCTGGAAGGCTTCTAGGCGGAAATAAATTTTCAAAATTCGGGAAAAGTTAGAAATATAAGCATAAAAGTACCCTTAAACGAGAAACTAGCTATAGTAAACCTTATAGCAGATATTATAGAGAGGGGTCCTCTATAACTTACTAATAAAGGCCTAATAAAACCGCCTATATTTTCCCCTTAGGCCTAGAAGGCTCCTAGGTGGAAATAAATTTTTAAAATTTAGAAAAAGTTAGAAATATAGGGGCTTAGCAGGCCTTATAGCAGACCTTATAGAGGGGGGTCCTCTATAACCCACTAAAAGAGGCCTGCTAAGACTGTTTATATTTTCCCCTTAGACCTGGAAGGCTCCTAGGCAGAAATAAATTTTCAAAATTTAGGAAAAGTTAGAAATATAAGTATAAAAGTACCCTTAAATAAGAAACTAGCTATAGCAGACCTTATAGTAGATATTATAGAGGGGGGTCCTCTATAACCTATTAATAAAGGCTTAATAAAACTGCTTATATTTTCCCCTTAGATCTGGAAGGCCCCTAGATAGAAATAAATTTTCAAAATTTAGAAAAAGTTAGAAATATGGGAGCTTAGCAGGCCTTATAGCAGACCTTATAGAGGGGGGTTCTCTATAACCCACTAATAAAAGCCTGCTAAAACTGCCTATATTTTCCCTTTAAGCCTAGAAAGCCCCTAAGTGGAAATAAATTTTCAAAATTTAGTAAAAGTTAGAAATATAAGTATAAAAGTACCCTTAAACGAGAAACTAGCTATAGCAGACCTTATAGCAGATATTATAGAGGGGGGTCCTTTATAACCTACTAAAAGAGGCCTGCTAAGACTACCTATATTTTCCTCTTAGGCCTAGAAGGCCTCTAGGTAGAAATAAATTTTCAAAATTTAGGAAAAGTTAGAAATATAAGTATAAAAGTACCCTTAAACGAGAAACTAGCTATAGCAAACCTTATAGTAGATATTATAGAAGGGGGTCCTCTATAACCCACTAATAAAGGCCTAATAAAACTATCTATACTTTTCTCTTAGGCCTAGAAGGCTCCTAGGTGGAAATAAATTTTCAAAATTTAGAAAAAGTTAGAAATATAGGGGCTTAGCAGGCCTTATAGCAAACCTTATAGAGGGAGGTCCTCTATAACCCACTAAAAGAGGCCTGCTAAGACTACCTATATTTTCCCCTTAGGCCTAAAAGGCCTCTAGACAGAAATAAATTTTTAAAATTTAGAAAAAGTTAGAAATATAAGCATAAAAGTACCCTTAAATAAGAAACTAGCTATAGCAAACCTTATAGCAGATATTATAGAGGGGGGTTCTCTATAACCTATTAATAAAGGCCTAATAAAACTACCTATATTTTCCCCTTAAACTTAGAAGGCTTCTAGGCAGAAATAAATTTTCAAAATTTAGGAAAAGTTAGAAATATAGAGGCTTAGTAAGCCTTATAGCAGACCTTATAGAGGGGGGTCCTCTATAACCCACTAATAAAGGCCTACTAAAACCACCTATATTTTCCCTTTAAGCCTAGAAGGCCTCTAAGTGGAAATAAATTTTCAAAATTTAGTAAAAGTTAGAAATATAAGTATAAAAGTACTCTTAAATAAGAAACTAGCTATAGCAGACCTTATAGCAGACCTTATAGCAGATATTATAGAGGGAGGTTCTCTATAACCTACTAATAAAAGCCTGCTAAAACCGCTTATATTTTTCCTCTAGGCCTAAAAGGCTCCTAGATAGAAATAAATTTTTAAAATTCGGGAAAAGTTAGTAATACAGGGGCTTAGCAGGCCTTATAGCAGACCTTATAGAGGGTAGTCCTCTATAACCTACTAATAAAAGCCTGCTAAAACTACCTATATTTTCCCTTTAGGTCTAGGAGGCTTTTAAGGAGAAATAAATTTTCAAAGTTTAGCTAAAGTTAGAAATATTAGCATAAAAGTACCCTTAAATATAAAACTAGCTATAGCAGACCTTATAGCATACCTTATAGAGAAGTATTCTCTATAACCTACTAATAAAAGCCTGCTTAAATTGCCTATATTTTCCCTTTAAGCCTAGAAAGCTTTTAGGTAGAAATAAATTTTCAAAATTCAGTAAAAGTTAGAAGAGTATAGGCTTAGTAAGTCTTATAGCAGACCTTATAGAGGGGCGTCTACTATAATCCACTAATAAAAGTTTATAGAGACTACCTATACTTTCCCTTTAAGCTAGGAGGGCTCCTAGAGAGAAATAGAATTTTAAAATTTAGCTTAAGTTAAAAACACAAGCATAAAAGTACCCTTAAATAAGAAACTATCTATAATAAACCTTATAATAGACTTAATAGAAGGGGTCCTCTATAATTTACTAATAAGAGCCTACTAAAAGTATCTATACCTTTACTTTAGGCCTGGGAGGCTTCTAGATAGAAATAAATATTTAGAATTTACTAAAAGTTAGAAGGGTATAGGCTTAGAGACCCTTATAGTAAACCTTATAGAGGGGCATTCTCTCTAACTTACTAATAAATACCTACTAGAACTGCCTAGACTTTCCTCTAAGGCCTGGAGAGCCTCTAGGTAGAAATAAATTTTTAAAGTTTAGTTTAAGTTAGAAATATAGATCTATAAGTACCCTTAATAGAGCAGCTATCTTTAGTAGACCTTATAGCAAACCTTATAGAGGGGGATCCTCTATAATCTACTAATAAAAGCCTGCTATCTCTGTCTATACTTTCCCTTTAAGCTTAGAGAGCTTCTAGATAGAAATAGATTTCCAGAAATTAGTTACCTAGTTATATATAACCTCTTTTCTATATAAAGTAACTGTGAGATAATTTTTTTATTTTACTATATAAATCTGATTTAATTAGAATATTTTTTCTAGTATAAGCCTAGATCTATAAAGTTAGCTCTGAAAAATTGCTATAGGGCCTATAAGGAGGGTTAAGACTATATACTGCCTAGTAGGGAGCTAAGGCCTAAATCGCTTATAGCTAACTATACCTCACTTAAGGCTAGAGGAGGCTTAGAGGGGGGAGCTTAGAGGATAGCCTTTCTATATCTAGCCTGCACTATAATATAAGGTTAGAATATAGAGGGGCTCTATAACCCTGCTCTATTATACTACTTAGAGCAGCCTTAGATCTTTATTAGTAAGTTACCTAGGCATATTTAGTAGCTAAAAGCCCTCTATAACTAGCAGGATCTTAATAGATACTACTATAGGTATACTACTTCTACTACTTAACCCTATATAAATATACTAATAAATAAATCCTATATAGAAATAATCTAGCTTTTAATAATATTATCTTCTAAGTAAATTAGGCACTAGTAATATGCTCTCTCTATAAGCTAAGACTTACTATAGCTTAGAGCTTATTAGAGCTAGATATACTATAACCTTAGTATAGTTCTAATAGATATTAGAGCCCTAAAAAAGCCTATATAAGACCTAATAATATAGGATCTTAGAGCCTAGAATAGTATAATATAAGGGTTATACTACTATTACTCTTTAAATACTATCTCTCTCTATAATAAGCTTTATTATAAAGCACTATAAGAGACTACCCTCTATAGAGTACTTCTATCTTTATATTATATATTTTAAGGCCTGCTCTAGTAAGTCTAGGTATGCTAGAAATAGCGCTATATTATACTAAAAGTCTAAGTAGGCTGGGGTATTATAACTAACCTAGAATTAGAACCTCTAGGTTAGGTTCTGCAAACTTTAGGCAGTCTAGATATAATATAAATTAGCACTTCCAGGCACCTTTTTTTTTATACTTTTAGCTAATAGTTACTAACAGGGTTTTTCTTTCAGGAAAATAATATAATATCTTACTAGTTAACATATAGTACTACTTAAATAGATAGAGAGGATAAGCTTTATAAGCTCAGAAACAACCTATCTGCAACCCACCCTCCACAGCTAGCAGTGTAGCCTAATATATAAGCCTATTTCTAAGACTAGTCTATTAAAATTAACTTATATAAGGGTTAAGAGGGCTAACTATATATAGGCCTAATAATCTAAGTAGCTTTTATAAGCAAATATAATAATACTAGTTTATACTTATAGTAGAGGTAATTACTAAAACCAGCTATATCCTCTATTACTATAAGGCCACCCTAGAAAAAGCTTTAGAAGAGGGATATATAGTATTTAAAGATAAGTGAGTTACTTCTTAGTTTATATAGCCTATAGAGCTAGTAAGCTAACTAGAGGCTAGAGCATAGAATAAGCACCTCTACTAGCTTAAGACCCTATAATAGGAGGCAAACACTGATAATAAGTACTACCTAAACCTAGATAAGTTTAAGTTAGACTCTAATACTAATAAGGAGAAGCTTAGTATACTACTAAGAGATAAGTGAGTATATTTTAATTCCTATTATAATCAGGGAGTTACTAGGTGCTAATTTATATATAGTTAGAAAGATATCCCAGTCTTTACTAGGGTTCCTTATAAGGTTACCTAGATTACCCACTACCTCTAAATTCTAAATATAGCTAGTAGTATCCCTATCTTTAGCTATATCTTTAATACTATAGTATGCCCTAGTAAGATAGATAAGAAGGATAGCACCTAGAACCCTAAGCTAAGTAACACTATTTCTAATATTACTAAGATTTCCTTTAATAGATCTATAAAAGATTAATAGATAGCTCTCCTTATTAATAGGTAAGGTAACTATACTAGACTCTAAAATTAGCAGTTTTAGGCACTACTATATAGAAGCTTTGCTACTAGTAAGGAGGAAGATTAGCCTAGTAAGATAGTTATTACTATCTATATCTATTCTTACTAAATATACCTCCTAGAGGCCCTATAAGATCAGTTAATAGAGCTACTATAAGGAGAGGGGAACTCTAGTAACTAGATACCAGAGCTAAAAGCCTAGCTTACTAAGCCTCAGGTCTTAATCTATACTAACCTAAAGCAAAGTGGTGCTAGAAAGGTTATATCTATCTAGAGCCTTTTAGGTAGGGATTAGCCTACCCTAATCTAATATAACCCTGATACCTTCCTATTACTATAGCTCTCTAATCTAAGAGATACTAATATAACTCTTTAAGGTGTTCTCTAGTACTTATAGAAGTAAATAGCTAGTAGTAGTAAAGATAAGAATAAGGTAGCTTATAGATAGCAGGTAGGTAATATAGTTCTTTAGGAGTTAACTTACTAATATTCTTTATAAGATAGTAGGGAGTAAGAGGGAGGGGGGGGAGCAGTTATTAAGTGAGAGGCTTTAAGAGGAGAGTATAAGATAATAATATAAGGTAAAAATAAAAGGCGTTTTTAGCTTTTAACTAGTATTTACTATATATTAAGAAAAAGGATAATAGCTTATTTTATTAATAAGATAGACCTAAGAGAGTTTACTAATAGTATAGCTTTACTTTCTTAGTGAGAAGGGTCTGGGAGTAGTTTCCCTAGTATAGTTACTTAAAGTAATTATACTAGAAAAGGGTATTATAGTAGCTTTACCTATTACTATAGTGATTAGCAAACTCCCTTTTATAGGGGGTATTAGATACTATATAATAAGGAGTCTAGTAAGAAGAATAGAGTTAGAATATATAAATTCTAATACTTAAATATAGTTAAGTAGCTATAACTTCTATTACTTATATTAATATTATTAGTATTTATTAAGCTAGTCTTAGCTACTTTTAAGATATAAACAAAGTAGAGAA
>JAVHLV010000660.1:0-17393 GCA_036785495.1 Colletotrichum neosansevieriae
TTATACTTAAAGAAGCTTCTATAGATTTTAATCTTAAAAAGCCTAAGATTCTTATAGATAATTAAGCAGCTTAAAAACTAGCTGAAAATCCAGAATATTATAAAAAGGCTAAGCATATTAATATTAAATATCATTTCAGCAGAAATACTATACAGAATAATTTAGTAGAATTATTCTATATTAAATCTAAAGATAACATAGCAGATATTCTAACTAAGCCTGTTAGTAAGAATATTCTAGAACTAGTTAAAACTAGGCTATATAGTATACCTAAGGGGTTTTTACCTACTAATAGTAAAACTAATATATATAAATCAGTAGCAAAACTAGACTATTAGTTATATATAGTTTTCCCTTATATAAGACTTTTATTTTATTTTTTTAATTTTACTAAGGTTTTTTACTTTTTCCTTAGAAGTATATTTCCTATTATAAGGTCTTATATATATATATATATATATATACCTTAAGGGGGTATATAAGAAATATATTATTCCTTATTCCTTATTACTATAAAAGGAACTTATATATTATTATTACTATACCTTTAGAGTGCTATAACTCTATGAATGTACGAGGTATGAGAAAATAAATAATATATTTAAAATCCTTGTAAAAAATAACGTTTTCTGGTATATATATCATATTACTAATATTACATAATCAGAGTATTTGGAATAATAAAGTATTTAAAATAACGAAGTTTCAGAATAAGGTTAAGCTGAACTAAAGTTAAGCTTAAAACTAAGCTTAAAATTAAGGTTAAAGCTAGTATTAGAAGCTAAACCTTAAACCTCAAACCTTATTATTATTACCCTTTTGGGAAATAAGGTTTAACTCAGGCCTAAAGGGCTATAAGATCTTAGAAACTAAATTATCTATATATACCTACCTTTTCCCCCGCCTTTCTAGGCCTTAGATATCTATAAATTTATTAATAATAATATTATTTCATATCTACATTTCTCTCTCTATCTGAATATTATGCAACAAACCCGAAAAGTTACCCGTATACACTATTTATTGCTCGAAATCTACTTATACTACTTTAGGAACTTTTCTACTTCTCCCGCAGCCTTTATAGCTGTTCTTATAAAAGGTTTACCTTTTAGGCATTTTTTCCAGGCTATAAGAGCCTCAGTAGCCTACTCAGCCCTAGTATAATTAGCTCTATTATATATAGCGCAGCGTCACTTATATTATTACTATTCCACTAGTCTATTTAGCTAGAGTATATATCTAACTTTATAATATTTAGAGGGTTTGCTTACTAGCAGAAATATATAGAGTTTCTATATTATTATCCTTAACTAGTAGAGAGCATAGGTTAAAGTGCCTCTATAGTGTTTCCTAAATTATGCCTATAAACTAAGTGAATTTATTATAGTCTTTGTTATAGGGGGCTGCGTTATAACTATAAACTTAATAGATTATATCTTTATAAAAGTATTAATTAGTAAATCTAAGGCCTTAAGCTTTATTATAAATAGATTATTATTTATAACTAATATAAGTATAGTAATATTCTATTTAGTAAGATATACTTATCTAAATTTCTCTGTTTTAAAATATTTACTAAGCTTAGTAATAATCTAGTTTACGTTAGGATAAGACTAAATTTAGCAAATTATTTTATAGTAATAATATAATGCTCTTTTCTTAAGTATAATTAGAAAAGTAAATAGTATTTATTTCTTTATAAAGCCTGCTCTTTTATATATATTCTAGAAGATATAGAGTTTTAGCTTTAGTATATTCATACTTTTACTACTATACTTTATCTTATTAATATATAGCTTAGTTAGATCTATAAGTTAGTATATAAATAAGTATATATTATTTTTAAGTCTAATTTAAGTATTTATAATATTTAGAGCAGGGTTAGTATTTAAAGTTAAACTAAGGTTAAGGAGCTATAAAGCTTTATTATTTATAGATATATTCCTTTTATTATTAGTCTATAAAGATATAAACTTTGCTCTTTTTCTGTTATTACTATCTATAATCTCTCTAGTAAAGTCTTTATTTTTCTATAGCTTTATAAATATAGTATTCTTACTTACCTATTCTTCTACTCCCTTAGTTATCTAAAAGTAGAAGTTATTCTCTATAATAATTATAAAGAGTTAATCTATAACTTATAGAAAATTATAGATAGTATATACTCTGCCTATTATAAAGTAGTTATAGAGTTATTAAATAGTATTTATAGTAGCTTAGTTCTAGAATTTAAGTAGTAGATTAATAAAGTTATATATAAACTCTCTCTATAAAGCTATATCTATAAAGCTATTAGTCTTATAGGTTTTAAGGTAAAAGAGGATTTTAGTATTTATATCTTTCTCTATAGTCTCATTACTAAATTTAAATATTGATTCCTAGTTATAGTTATTTATAAATACTTTTATATTTAGAGGGATTAGGGGTTCTATTATAAGTTAATAATATAGAGTCACTATAACTAATAGGTCTAACTATAGCATTAATTAGCTAGGTATAAAAGGATTTACTATAGTAGTTAATAATATTCTATAAAAGAAAGTAAATAATTACCTTAGTGAGGTTTTTAGCTAGTAGAGTCTCTAGTTAAAGCTTTTACTATAGTATAAGTCTCCCTTATTTATACTAGGATAACTAGGTTTCTAGTTACTAGGTTTAGTATAGTTAAAGTAAAGTTTTTTATTATTAGTCTTTATAGTAACTCTTATAGATCTATAAAGCAGTATAGCTATTATTTAGTATTATCCTTTTCTATTATTTCCTTTAGAATACTAAGTTTATTATTAATAGTAAGGATATTATAAGTTATATAGTAGTAAGTGTTATTACTTACTATAGTGTTATTATACTTACTATAGGTAATAATCCTTAAGCTATACTCCTATCTATAAATTAAATAGAAAATATACTTTATTATTTTAAGGTATAAAGAGATAGATACCCTTATTTTATACCTCTTAGTTAGGATAATCCTGGGTTTAGGTAGGTATTAGTAGTATTAGTGATAATACTATAAGTTATAATAGTATTTCAGTATCTTTTTACTATATCTACTAATAGGTTATTTACTATATACTAAATAATATATTATTTTAGTAGAAAGTTACTAATAGTGTTAGGTATACCTCTTATTTAGATATAAGTTATAGTTCTAGGTTAAAAGTGATTCCTCTCTAATAATTATAAAGTTAATAGTAATACTTATCTTATAGTAAGTAATCTAAGTATTCTAAGTAAAGGTCTTATAATATTATAGTATATATAAGTATAGATATTATAGATTTCTAGCATTTTTAAAGAATAGATATAGAGAGAATAGATCTTAAGCTTAAATATAGTAATCTTATTAAAATAGATAATTCTATAGCAGTACTCTTATTATATTAGTCTGTTATTAAGTTTATAGTTATAACGGAGCCCCCTATAAAAAAGACTATAATAAATTCACCTAGTTTATAGGTATAATTTGGAAAACACTATAGAGGCACTTTAACCTATGCCCTCTACTAGTTAAGGATAATAATATAGAAATCTAATATATTTCTGCTAGCAAGCAAACCCTTATATATAGTTAGATATATATTCTAGCTAACTAGACTAGCAGGATAGTAATAGCATGGGTAATGCTATGCTATATATAATAGGACTAATTATATTAGGGCTAAATAGGCCACTAAGGCTCTTATAGCCTGGAATTGCTTTTGCTAAACCTTCTAGTAAGGTGCTATAAAAAACGCCTAAAAGGTAGACCTTTCAGTAAGGTATATATAAGAGATAACTTCTTAACCTCCTAAGAGGTTCTCACAGCTAGAAGTATAAAAAGCTCTGCTATAAGCAGGGCTTTATACCTATCTCTCTTTCTTATCCTTATTAATCTATAATAAGTTCTCTAAGATATTAGCATCAGACCTAGCATATTAATATACTAGCTATATATAAGGCGTGCCTGTTAATATTAATAATATATAAAATATTATATAATAGTTTAGCATTAATGCTATTAATAAGGCTCTCTATTTTATTAAGCAGCCTGTATAACACTAAGAGTGTATTATTAGTATAGCCCTTTAGAGAGCTCTCGTTAACACCTATATAAGGGACTTATAGATATACTAACTTATTATAGATAAGCAAGCAGACTTAGCAGCAGAGGTTAGATAGGTTATTGGGCACTCTATAGAGTGGCCCTTCTTTAAACAGACCCTCTATAATGCTAAGGCAGAGACGGCCCTTTAGGGGAATATTAGTGAGTACGGCTTGCGCTAACTGCTTATATTAGTCTGTTATAATATTTATAGATCTATTGTTTATCTATTATCTCTTGTTTTTATTATTTAAGCAGTATTTATAGGTAATAAGTTATATTAGTGAAGTGATTATTTATAAAATAGATATAGAGGTATATTAAGGTCTTTAAGATAGATATACTATAAGTAAACCTACCCTTTATACCTAATAACCTAGGTAGTATAAAGATAAGTCTCTTATATACTAGATTATAAACCTAGTATAGAAGTTATCACTTTGCCTCTTTAAGTAATATTCTTACTAATCTATAAAAGTTAAGTAGTATAATATATAGGGTTAACTACTAATTAGTATTAATTTCACGCTAGATTAAGGTTTATATAGGACTTAGAGGTCCCTTTATATATATATATTAAAAGCCTATAAGTTAATATATATCTATTCAGAAGTTCCACTTAACTATATAGGTAGTGGTGTTAAACTATATATATATACTCTATGATAGGTTATATAACCTTATATATATCTATTAATTACAGCGCGTATCCTGCCGCTTTGCGGGTTATAGTATTAGCGTAACAATTAGTATATAAATTTATACTATTTTTATATTTTTAAACCCACTTTTAGTTTACAATGAGTATTAGTAATATAGAAGTATATTTTAGTGAGTTATAGTATATCTAGCTTTAAAGAAAAGACTGCTAGTGTTATGCTAATACTATAACCTATAAAGTAGCAGGATATATACTATAATTAATAGATATATATAAGATTATATAATCTATTATAGAGTATATATATATAGTTTAATACTATTACCTATATAGTTAAGTGGAACTTCTAAATAGATATATATTAACTTATAGGCTATTAATATATATATATAAAGGGAGCCCTAAGTTCTGTATAAACCTTAATCTAGTGTAAAACTAATAGTTATATTACTAATTATTAAGTTATTTAATATAATAGTTATTACTAAGTTAATATAACTTATATTACCTATATTACTTAATAGGTTAGGTTCTATTCTCTACTAGAACTTATAGCTTAGTGCTAGAATAACTATAATCTAGTTAGGTAAGCAGTTATATAATCTCTAATATTATATAACCTGCCTCTATTAACTATCTATATTATTTCTTTATACTAACTACTCTCTAGATACTACTCTTCTTAATATATATATCTTAAACTAATATTATGCTCTATCTAATACCTCTCTTTACTATATTAGTATTTTAGGAAACTAATACTAATTAGTAGTTAACTTTACTATTATACTATCTATAATTATAATAAATAACCTTACTATTATATTATTTATAACTATAAATCAGTAAGGTTATATAAATAACTAAAGAGATACTTTCCTTATCTTAATAATCCCACTTCTTAGGTTTTAAATATTAGCTAATAGAGACTTTAGATTTAGTAGCTAAGTATATAGCCTCTATTTCTATTTTCTAAACCTCTATTTAATAATTATTTACTACTTAGATAGTTCTAGGTCTTCTCTTATTTTAATTATTATACTAATAGAGAGACTAGTTTTAACTACTAAGTATTTAGCCTCTATAGTTAATTATAATCTCTAAAGTTATTTATAAGGGTATAAGTATAGCTAAAGGCCTAGACCAGAGAAGAATAATAACTTTGCGCAATAATAGGTATATAGTGGTGTATTAAGTATAACTTAGCTTCTTCTCTAATAGTATGCAGAAGCCCCTTTTAAAGTATGCGTGCGTTATATAAGGGTTTAGCAAGGGTTTAGTATATATTTAGCGCTGCTTACTAATACCCTTATAATTACCCCCCTCTCTAAGGCCTTAGTCTCTAAGGCTTAAATTAGCTCTTATAGACTTAGCTATAGGCTTATTTAAATAATATCCTGTAATAATTTAAATAATCTAATTATCTAATATCTAAATACTACTTATTTTAGTGTTATTTCAGTGCTTATTTAGTATATATTTAGCAAAGGTCATAGTATAATAGGGTTATTACAAACCTAATATATACCTATAGTAAATATAGTGCAGGGTTATTATAAACTTAATATATACCTATAACTATATAATATAATATCTAGCACAGGGTTATTGCAAACTTAATATATACCTATAACTATTATATATTTTAGTAATACTAAGGGTATACTAATTATATACTAACTAGTAGCTATATGACTATAGTCTTTTACTATAACTATAGTTAATAGTTATCCTCTAATAAATTAAGGCATTTAACCTCCTTAGTAGTCTATATAGTATTTATAGACGCCTTTAGCAGTATCTTTGCTGTCTTTAGTACTAGCTTACTGGCTGCTTAGTGATAGTAATCTTCTATATACCCCTTTTAGAAGCAAATAATATAAATATGGTTTTTCTAGCACTTATTAGTAGTATAGCCTATATAACCACATATTATATAGTCTTTAGGGTATGCAGTCTTTATAGGCTGTTTAGACCGTTTAGTCTCTAATACTTTAGTGATAGCATACCACTTATAGCATATTTCCCAGGCTCTCTTAGCAGCTATAGCTATATCTAGCAGCTTCTAGTTATTAAACTGCTGCTACTCTAGGTTCCTCTAAACCCACAGACTTAGACAGTAAAAGAAGGAAAAAGCCAGTATATAGCTATTCTTATAGAGTGTTTCTAATATTTATAGTATTACTAACTACTTAGTAAAGAAGCAGAGAGGGCTCTAATCCCCCTATTAGGCCTTATAGAGTAGGCTATATAGTTACTGCTCTTAGAGAGCTGGATTAATATAGGATTAGTAAGTAAATACTAAGAAGTTAGTCTATATAGCCTTATAGCTAAGAGTAAGGGTATAGTTTTGCTACTATATTTAGAGTATAGGTAAGATTTTTATAAATACCTACTATATATAGTAGCTATTAGAGGTATTATAGAGGGTATTTATATCCTATATAGCAGTAAGCTAATCTGCTACTTATATAGAAGTAGAATCCTCCTTAAGGGTAGTATAGGAGTAGGCTAGAGAGCACTTATATTAGTATATAGTGGTTAGCATATAGACAGTGAGGGTGTATAGGAGGTCTGCGTGGTTATAACCCTAGCGTTAGATAATATATAAAAGCTCTGTGATAACTACGTCACTTAAGGATATAGTTAAGGGCATAGTTAAGGACATAGCTATATTAGCGGTTATTATAGTGGGTGTGGCAGATAAGGCTAGTGAAAAATATTCACTATTAGCACTAATATTAGTAACGGTGTGGCGGGTAGTCGGGTGCATAGCTATTATTCCAGGCTGGTCTTCTCAAGATAAGGTAGAAGTTATATAATTATAAGGGTATAAGTATAGCTAAAGGCCTAGACTAAAAAAGAATAATAACTTTATATAATAATAGATATATAGTAGTATATTAAGTATAACTTAGCTTCTTCTCTAATAGTGTGTGGAGGCCCCTTTTAAAGTGTGCATACATTATATGAGGGTTTAGCAAGGGTTTAGTGCACGTTTAGTGCTGCTTACTAATACCCTTATATTATTACTAATATTATAGATAAAGTTTTAGATTTCTTACTATTATTAATAACTATAGACTACTCTATAATAACTTTATCTTTACTACTATAATTAATACCTATAATTCTTTATTATATAGTAAAATTATATATCTTTCGCTTTATAATTACCCTCTTTTAGCCCCTCTTGCTTTTTATAGCTTTACTAATACTCTATACCTCCCACTATATAATAACCTATATTATTAATAATTTCACTATCTTTCAAAGCCTCTAAAACCCTTCTCTTTCTCTATTTAACCTTGAATCACTAGTTTTGCTAATTTTAACCTTCTATAAGTCTTTATTTAGTAAGTTTAGTATATTTTTATATATTATAATATATTTAGTATCTATTTATGCTACTCACTAATCTTATTACTCTATCCCTCTTTTTTCTTTCTCCCTCACTACTAAAACTCTTTACTTTAATCTCTTATTTATAATAATAATAGTAATAACCTATTAATTAGTAATAAGCTCTAACTATATACTATAGAAAAGTAGTAATAAGCTTTTAATAACTTACTAAAGTGTCTTACTATAATCTCTTTACTAAAGGTTATAATTATAGTAAGATTATATTAATTATATAACTTTATAGCTTTATTCTATCTATCCTAAGATATTTAGGATATTATAGCTTTACTTTTAGTAATAACTACCTAATTTAGTTTATTTATAACTATCTAAGCTAAACTCTCTAATTTTAAGTTACTAACTCTACTTATTACTTACTTTTACCTTATTACTTCTTACGTTTTCTCTCTTATTTTAAATAACTCTCTATTCTTACTATAACTTTCTCTTTTTTATATCTTAATAACTTCTTCTCTATATTTACTATTTCTAAGATATTTTAGTCTCTCTATCTAAACCTTATATTAATTATATCTAAGTTATAATAAGTAGTGGAAAAGCTTTTAGTTAGTAATTACTCTATTAATAGTAAAGAATTAGTAGATCTATCTTAATTAGCTTTATAGCTAGTAATATCTATTTTTCTAGAGTAAAAGGATATATACTAAGTTTTTATTAAAAACTGTCTAAATTAGTTAATTATATTATTTTAACTCTAAATCTTTCCTCTCTTTTTTCTATTTCTCCTATCTTAACTAAATAACCTAAGAATTCTCTTATAAAGATTAAGAATAAGTATAAATAAGAAGAAGAGATAATCTCCTTATTAAGGTATTCTCTCTAAGAATTAGTAAGATTAAGAGATATATTAATAAACCCCTTCTATATTTAATACCTCCTCCTCTTTTTTAATACCCCTTTTAAGTCTATTTCCTCTTTAAAAAGCTCTTTTTAGAAAGTAAGTATTATTATTTCCTTTTTAAAAAGTGTTTTTATAAAGGAAGCCTAATTTAGAAAGCTTTATATAAGAAAAGGATACACTAAATTTATAAAAAGGTATAGATAAATATAAGTTACTTAATAAATAGATTAATATCTAAAGCTATAGCTTAGAGAAGATATCTATATTTCAAGCATAACTATAAGTTTAATACTTAAATTCTTCTATTTATTAAAACGCATAAATAACTATAAGTTATTTAATATATAGTGAGATAGGGCAGTGCAGATAGCCCAGTTTAGAGAGTGTCCAGATAGATATATTAGTTAGCATAGTATAGCAGGACTTTTGCCTTATTAAGGGCAGAGAGGAGAATAGAGGATTATTATCAGTTAGTATCACTATAGTCTATCTTATTATTTAGAAGCTTTTATTACTTTTACTTAATAGTTTATATCTATAATAAGGTTATTATACTTAGAGAGATCCTTTTCTTTATTCTAGAGCTTCTAGATATAAAGCTATAATATTATAATATTTCTATATAAGTATATAGAAGTATATAGTTTTATTATTTTTATTTTAAGGTTATTAGCCTGTTTTAATAGTGCCTAGAGGTAGATTCTTCTCTCTTAAGACTTCCTCTATAGTACTTAAAAGAGGTATATTTCTATACTATATAAATAGACTTATATTTAATATAAAACTATAATATACTATCCTAACTACTTAATAGAATATTAACTTTATAAACTTAGTACCTATAATAATAGACTTTATAAAATAATATTTAGAAGTCTCTTTATAGATCTAATCTAAGAAAATATTAAGTATAATAGCTATATAGTTAGAGTTTTTTAGATAGAAATATTTAAGATCCTAAAAATCCAGCTATAATAGCTTTAAACTTTACTAAATTAAAAAGTTTTCTCTTTTCTTCTTAGTTTTTATAAAAGTAGAGCTAGTATCTACTTTCTATAACCTAGAACTTAATAATTAGTAATAAAGCAATAAATTAATAATATTAGTTAGGCTAATAAGCTTAACTAAGGAGATTTAGGCTCTATCTTAGTTACTATATAGTTAATATCTATAGAATTAAGGAAATTATAGTATTATATTACTTATAAAAAAGAATAGAAAAGAGTTTATAAACTTATAGATAGAATAGAAGCTATAACTACTCCTAGCTATATTAAAAAGGAGAGCATATATACTTATAGGAGGAATAGAGGCTATAACTACCTCTAATCTATAATTTATAACTACTACTTAGAAAGAAAAGAAGGTTAAAGCTCTCTTTCTCTCTATCTACTTAATTATTATAGATTAAATTACTATATAACTCTTTTCTTTTATTATTAGATAATTTAAATATTAATAAACTTTAGTATTAATACTAATATTAAATTATAATAAATTATATAAACTACTTACTATATTATATCTAAGTAATACTCTAAGAAATCTAGGAGAGCTCTTAAAGTTAGTATATCTACTTTAAACTCTTCTAGCTTTAAGAACTATATTCTAGATATAAAACTCTTTAAGAAAGCTATATTTAAGAGTATTTAGAAATAAGCTCTTTGCTCTATTACTATAAATAATAATAGATTTAAGAAGTCTTTATCTTTATAGTTTTAAAGTGCTAAGATTAGTTATTAAATTTATATTAATAAGAATATCTATAATAAGTATAAGAATTATAGAGATATAGCTTCTCTTAAGCTATAGAGAGTAGGCTTAAACTAGTAGCTAGATAAGGTTATATCTATAAAAGCTATTACTATATCTTTTATAGAAGACTTAGCCTCTCTACTTACTATTAATACTATAAAAGTAATTAAGAAATTAGCTAAAGCTATATAGAAATAATATATTACTGCTCTAATTATCTCTTATAGCCTAAAAGCCTCTAAGTTTACTAATAATATTATTTCTAACCTCCTTAAAGATTATCTATTCTATACTAAGCTTTATAGATAGAATAAGGAGAAGATAATTATCCTAGTTAGTTAGTATTATATTAAGGCCTATTAATAAATCTTTAAGAGTATCTCTACTTAATATAATAATTAGCTCTTTTTTAAGAATAACCTCTATAAGATATATAGTATTATAGACCTAAATACTTATCTAGACTCTAATAAGGAGCTTTAAAGCCTTATTTTTAGCTTAGAAATTAGTAATCCTAAATATATCTCTAAATTTATTACTAAGATTAGTAATCTTTAAAATAAAGTAGCTAAGAGGAGACTATTTATACTACTTAATATAGAGATTAACTATATTATCTTTTACTACTTTTCTAAGTAAACTATAAGGTATATTTTAAAGATTCTCTATAAAAACTACTAAAGTCTTCTTTTAGTCTCTTAGATCTAAATAGAGATTATAATTACTAAATAGATTTAGTCTTAATAGGTATATATATAACTATAAGATATTAGAGAGGATATTTTAGTTAGTATACTAGTTACTATACTTAAGTATAAGTAATTAAGAGTATTATCTATAAAGGCTAAGCTAAAGGATAAAATAACTAGTACTCCTAACTAAAAGGCCTAAGTAGATAACCTTACTATCTACCTTAAAGATATAGAGATTAAGTAGATTAAAACTAAGTATTATATTAATATCTCTTAATATAACTATACTATTAATAAAGTTAGTATATATATTACTAATATAACTAATATCTAATCTATAGAAAAGCTCTTATAGTATAACTATTATAGTAGTAACTCTTATAACTATAGCTCTATATATAGAGGATATAGCTATATACTTTTTAGTCTAAGAAGAGGTAGTTACTCAGACTCTATAAGCCTTAAATCTTACTACTAGCTAAGACCTCTAAGATTTATAAAGATTATTAACTCTAATACCTACTATATCTATAGTAAGAAAGGATATCTTACTAGGAATTATAAAGCTACTAGAGCCTTCTCTAATATAAAACTATATTTATTTTATAGAGGCTACTAGTAGATTAGTGCTTTATAGAGTCCCCTTTATATCTAGGTTCTTAATAAAGAGATTAATAAAGGTTATTAATAAGGCTAATATAACCTAATAATTATTTCTTTTCTAATTCTTATAGTTAGTATAGATAAGACTAAGTAGCTAAAAGCTAGTATTCTTACTTTTTATAGATACTTTTTATATCTTTATAGAGTTAAGTCCTAGCTTAAGAGCTATAAGTAGTTTAATAAGTATACCTAGTATACTATATAGAGAACTCTAAGGCCTCTAATTCCCACTTTAGCTATAAAAACCCCTTTTCTAGATATAGTAATCCTAGATACTACCTATAATATTCTTAATATCTATATACTAACTTCTAGCACTCTAGCTATTATCCTCTCTATAAATATAGATATTAATACTATAACTAGATTATAAACTTAGAACTACTATATAATACCTTATCTTATTACTAGATCTAAGAAGAGGGTTTATATTATAAACCTAAATATAACTTATTTTCCCACTCTATCTCTAAAGCTTTATATTAAGAAAGTTATAGATAAGAATAAAGATACTCTAGTTAATAATAGCCTCTTAGAAGCTACTAAAACCCCCTAATCTAAATCTTTTATTATAATATTAAAAAGCTAAATTCTTATTAAAGATCTATAAGCTAAGTAAGTAGATAGAAAGGTTACTATTCTAGAATCCTTTCTTTACTAGGTTTAGTATAACTATAATAATATAGTCTATAAGTATATAAAGCTAGTTATCTAGAACTATCTCTAGTAGAATAGTAATTAATAGCTAGATATATTTATATCTATAGAGAGAGACCTACTTAGCTATATTATAAAAGCCCCTAGATTAAGTAGCTAGCTTATATAAGAAATTAGATATTAGAATAATATATAGATAGATCTAACCCTTATATTTTAATATAAAGCACTTTTATAAATAGAGGTTAGTACTATTAAAGCTTATATTTAAGTCTAAGTTTATAAAAAGGAGGCTATAGTAGTTTAGACACTTTATAAGGCTGCTATACTAAACTAAGAGTAGGGTTTAGATATAATCCTTTTTTATTTAGTATTTTATCTAACCCCCTTTTCTTTAACTAGCCTCTTTTATCTCTTTATAGATATAATCTATAATTTCTAAGCCTTTATAAGCAGCCTAGCACTTTCTATCTTTAGTTAACTACCTCTCTATAGTATAGTAGGTATTAATATAATAGATATTATTCTATTTAGTACTTAACCTAAGAAGAACCTTAATATACTAGTTACTTCTTTTAATAATTTAGTAGAGTATCTATACTATACTATAGTTATCTATTAGTATAGAGTTCTTACTATATAGAACTTTATTATACTATACTTTTAGGTTACTATAAGGATTAGTTAGTCTATATACTTAGAGTAGTATAAGATTATTAATACTAATATTATTATTAATATTATCTCTAAGAAGTATATTAGCTATAATAATATATAGAAAAGTGTTATCTCTATATATCTTAGAGTTTAAGGCTTTATAGATACTTAAGCTATAGTAACTTTTAAGAGTATAATAGTTAAGGATATCTATATTAGTAGCTATTATATATCTAATATCTCCTTCTTTATTAACCTATATAGAAAGATATCTAAGAATATAATTCTTAGAGCTCTATTTATTATATATACTAGGATAATACTAAAATACTTACTAACTTAGATAATTAGTATCTTTTAGATTAGTAATTAGAAGATCTATACTTCTTTAATATTTTATATTTTAGATTCTATTAGTTACTTTACTACTATACTCTCTAACTCTGCTAGCTTCTCTTATACTTAGTAAGCCTATTTAAGTTTTATAGAGAAGGGAAAATAGAAACTACTATTACTAATCCTAATATAATAGCTAGCTTAGTAATTATAGAAATTAATAGATAACTAAGTAAGAGTTTATAGCTATAGCTTTATAACCTAAAAGGTTAGCCTAGTCTATATATACTAAAAGAGGTAATACTAAGAGTAGAAGCTAATTTATTAAAAAGTTTTAACTTTTTAGTCTAAGAGGAATTAGAGGAGAATAAGGAGGTTTTAGTAATATTTAATAAAGATAGTAATATCTTTTATATAGTACTTAAAGTCTTCTTTAAGCAGACTATTATACTAAGAATAGAAGTAATTATTTAGGCTATTTTAGAATTATAAGAATATACTTCTAGATATTAATTCTATAAAGATAAGCAGTATCTTAACTATTATAAACCCTTTTTAAAGGAGTTTTATAGATATTACTACTAGAGAAAGAGAAAGGAAGCTAACTATATAAACTCTAATTATATATCTAGCTATAAGGTAGAGGAAGTTCTAGTACTTCTAACTAATATTTTAAGTAAACCTCTCTTTTTTTAGGAGTAAAGCAGAGATAAAGACTAGCTAACCTATTAGTAAAAAGAAAAGCTAATTCCTACTAAGCTATATAATAATACTAAGTTTATATTATTTAGAATAGCTAAGTATTTCCTTATATATAGTAGAGCTACTCTTTTTAAAGACTAGAAAACTACTATTAATATTCTTAATATAAGAAAACCTAAATATACTAAAGCTCTTAGCTATATAGTTAAGAGATTTAACCTTAGTATTTAGAAGTATTATAAAGAGTAAGTAGTATATAAAACTAACTTACTAAAGTTTATAACTAATATAAAGCTTTAGTAACTTCTCCTTTCTACTAAAATATACCCCTTATTTTTTATAAATCTATTTAACTTAGAATAGGGAATTAGATTTAATATAGCTAATACCTAGATATACTATTAGTTCTATTAGGAAAAAAACCTCTTAGAAAAGGTTTTAATAAAAATCTAGAATAAACTAAGAACTAATTATATCTAAAATAATACTTTACTTTTTATATATAGAGAGGTTAATATAATATATAAAATAAAAAATAAGAAAGTCTAGCTAGTTAATAACTTACTTTTTAATAGCTTAGTATCTAAAAAAAACCTAAAATAGAAGTTAAAAGCTTAAGTAAAAGTAAAAGAAAACCTTAAATTAGTATTAAAAAGTATCTTTATAAACCTTATTTAATTAAAGTTTTTAACTATTCTAAGAGAAAGTAACTTATAGTAAAATAACTTAATAAGATCTTAGTAATAATAAACTATCTTAATCTAAAACAAAAAAAACTTCTCTCTAAAGTTCTAAGTAATAAAAAGAAAGCTCTTATATAGAGTTTTAAGTATTATAGATCTATTTATCTATTTATAGCTTCTCTATAAGTAATTAGAGTTATTCTTTATAAAGCTTAGTAAGTAAGAAGTATACTAATTTTTAAAACCTTAGAGAGTAATATAATAATAATCCTAAAGAATAGACTAAAGAAAGATATCTTTAAATAAAGTTATATAGCTTACTAAAACTCCTTCTTTCTAATTAAAAAGAAGGATAAAAAGATATATCTTATTAACTCTATAACTAAGATTAATACTATTACTCTATATAATATAGCTTTATCTCTATTTAGTAATAAGTTTTTAGAAAACTTTATAATATACTAGCTTCTCTTACTATTAGACTTCTTCTCTAGATATAACTAAGTTTTATTAAATCTATATAGCTATAATATTATAACCTTTATAATACTAATTAGCCTCTTTTAGAGATATATTCTACTTTAAGGAGCTACTAATTCTATAGCTTAGTTTATAAGAGTTATAATATAAATTCAATATAACCTAATTCTAACCTACTATAAAGCCTTTCTTAATAATATAGCTATTAAGAGCCCTATCTTAAAATATAATAATAAAGAAGTCTCTAGTTACTCTAGACTATATAGATATATCTTAGAGTATATCTAGAATATTGATAAGGTTCTTATTAATATTAAGTTAGCTAGTTATATTATTATTATTAAGAAATTATAGTAGGCTTAGTAATCTATTACTATTATAGGATATATTTATAGTATTAATAGCTAAAAGCTAGAGAAATTAAAGATTATTAAGATTAGGAAATAGAGGGTTTATAATAACCTTACTAACCTTAGATCTTTTTTTAGTATTATAATATTCTATTATATTTAGGTTTAGGGATTGTTAGCTATAACTAGGCTACTTATAGCACTTCTAAAGAAAGATACTCTATTTAAATAGAACTAGCCTTAGTAGCTAGCTATAGATATTTTTAAGAACTAACTTATCTCTACTCTTATTCTTATTAAGCTTAACTATAGTATTAATATACGTAAAATCTACCTTATAGTTAATACTAGTAGCCTTAGTTAGGGCACTATTCTTAGTTAATATATTAATAGTAAGTATATAGTCTCTAGATATAAAAGTAGCTTATAGACTAATATAGAGCTAAACTATAATACTAAAAAGAAGGAGTTAAGAGGTATATTTAAAGCTCTTAAATAAGTCTACTTTTATCTCTATAGTTACTACTTTATACTAGAAATAGATATTAAGATCCTTATTACTTAGCTTAATAGTATTATCTCTAATCTATCTAGAGTCCTTATTATTTAATAGATCTTATAGATTTATATATTTAACTTTAAAGTTAAGTACCTATCTAGAAGCTAGAATACTATAGCTAATAGATTATCTTATAAACTTAGTAGATTATTAAATAAGCTTAACTAAGATATTAAAGGAGAAATTAATAACTAGATTAATAAGTAAATCTTCTTTATAGACCTAATTACTATCTCTTTCTTTAATAAAGTATAGATAGATAAAGATAGAGTCTGCTTTACTAAGATTCTTATTACTAAAGTTAATAATATTCTATAAGAGTCTCTAAGACTTATAGATATCTTTAATACTATACTAAATAGCTCTTTATACTAAATTACTTATTATCTTAGTATATTAAGATAGCTAGATAGAATTAAGCTTAGTCTATACTATAAGTTTAAGGAGGAGGCTGGGAAATTCTTTCTAAAGGATAAGTTATTATTTATATATCCTAATATATATAAGCCTACTCTATAATAAGTTATAGATAATTTATAAACCTAAACTAAGCTTATTATAAACACATACTAAGAGAGTAGGTATAGAGGATATAATATAGTTATTAAGCAGTTAGTAGAGTAATATTACTAATATAGCCTCTATTAATAAGTTAGTAAATAAGTTTATACTTCTTAGTGAGGTAGCTCGCTTACGTAATCATATTATGTAATAGGAATATTACATAATATAGCTTAGGTAATTAAGAAGGTATTAAAATAGGTATTATTTTTCAGCTTATTAACTAGTAACTAGCTAGGTAGGGGAGAGAGGAGTTATTTATACTTATTCTAGCCCTTCTAGAGGC
>JAVHLV010000661.1:0-17370 GCA_036785495.1 Colletotrichum neosansevieriae
CTTAGATTAATTTATAGATCTTCTTTATTAATATTAAGGCTAGTTTCTTCTTTAATTAAGTATAATAATATAGTAATATATAATAAATAGAGGAGGTTCTTATAAGAGATATATAGGAAATTATTAGTAGTATAATAACTATTCTAGATACCCTTCTTAATAATTTATAGGCCTATTTAGTATATTCTTAATAAATTACTTACTATTTAATAATATAAAGGTATCTTTTAGGGATTTAACCTATTAGGTACTATAATTTTAAAATTAGAGCTCTGGACTACTATATTTAAAACTGCCTGCTTTTTACTAAACTAATAAATTAAAAGCTAATACTAAGATAAATTATAGATAACTCTAAATAGAGGAGGAAGTTAATTACTAAAGCCTATAAAGAAAGTGGTTATAGAGGTAAGTAAGCTATAGTAAGGAGATTATCTAACTATTATATATAGGGTAATATATATTTAGAAGTTAAAGAGTTTCTGAGGAGTTATTCTAATTACTAAAAGAGGAGAGCTTAATATATAGATAATAGAAGAACCTATAGTTTACTAAAGAGACTACTCTTTATAAGGATTTTATTAAATATATAAAGAGTAGGTAAGTAGTACTTTATAGAAGCTTAGAACCGGCTTACTAGATAGCTTAAAGTGTAATAGCTTAGATAAGTAACTATAGCTAAGATTATAAAGTTTATTTAGAAAGAAGTTATCTATTAATATAGGTTATATAGTGAAATTATTATTAATAGAGGTTTAGAGAATAAGGGTGTTATTATTAAGTTTAATAAAAGGTATAGTATAAGAAGGAAAGTAATATTAGCCTATAATCTAAGAGCTAATAGAGTAATTAAGACTAATTATTAGCCTATTACTTATTCTTTATTAATATAGACTAGAGGAAGGAAGGATATTAACTCTTAACTATATTTACTTACTACTCTATTTATAGACTAATTAAGTATTTATACTTTAACTAGCTTTAGCTCTTTCTACCTTTTATATAGATTTAAACCTATTATACTTATTAAGACTCTAATACTAACTTAGAGGGTTCTTAATTAGAATTTAGTAACTATATAGAAGGAGGAGGTTTAGATATATCTATAAGCCTTTCTATAACTTAATAAGGATAGAAAGTAAGCTAAAAAGATAATTAAGAGTTAATATAAAAAGACTATAGAATATAGTAATAATTAATATAAGTAAATAATAAGAAAAGAGAGGCTAGAAGTAAGTAATTTAGTTCTAGTATTTAACATTAAGGGATTAATTAATAAATCTTTAATTAAGAAGCTTAACTACTAATAGTAAGGCCTCTTTTATATCTTATTATATACTTCTAATACTCTATTATATTAATTAGTAATATTAGTAGAAAAAAAGACTATAAGTAGAATATTTAGTAGAAATTAACTTTAGAAATTTATTTAAGTATCTAAAGGATATTAGAAACTAAGTAATATAGATATTTATAGATCTAATTTAGAGAGAAACTTAGTAAAAGTCTTTCTAGTATTAAGAAATAAAGAGTATAATAACTATATACTAAAAGAAGAAGATAAAGAACTAATAGTATCTAGAGAGATAATTAGAAATAAAGAGGAGAATATATTATAATCTATAGTAAGATTAAGATAATATCTAAAAGACTTAGAAATAGTGATTAAAGTATTAAAGGCTAAATAGTAATTAGTAATAGAAATCCTATAAATATTAAAGGAGAAAAAGAGGGAGTATATTAAGATAGAGGATTTAAAGGACTTATAATCTTTTTTTTATTCTTAGATATTTAGTTTAATAATTTATAGACCTATTTATACTTATTAGTAGGGTTTTCTTTTCTTTATCTCTTATATTTTAAAAGTTTAAGATTCTAGAAATAATATTTCTAAACTTTAGGAATAAGAATAAGAGATACTTATTAAAATATACTACTCTATTAATAACTATCTTTTAATATAATAGTAATCTATTTACTAATAACTTTAATATCTATACTAAGTATAAGATATTAGAGATCTATAGCTTTTTAATAATAATACTAAAACCCTCTATAGATATAGCTATTACTAAACTAAATAAATAAGAGAACTAATAGTTTAAGAATAAATAGAAGAGAAGAAAAGAAAAGGAGGTATTAAAGTATAGTTACTAATCTATAAAAAGAATATTAGTATCTAGATAACTAAGATTATAGTAATAAAGCTATTAATACTAAAAGCAGCTATATAATACTATTACTAGTAAGAAAAAGAAGAATATTTATAAAGGAGATCTTATTAATTTTATACTTAGATAGGGTTTAAAGTTAGTTTTATAGACCTATTTAGAGAATATTTCCTTTATATTTTTATTACTACTTAATAATACTTTTATTATTTCTTTCCTTTTTCTCTATTCTATAAAGATATATTTAGTTACTCTATCTTTTTTTCCTTAACTTATAATATAAAGCTCTAAGTAGTTAGTAATTTCTATAAAGTTAAAGTTTAGAAATAGCTCTAATATAAAAGGGTGTTAAGAGTAGGTAAACTTAGCTTTTAGATAATACTCTTAAGCTTATTAAGGATAAAGAGTGTTTTAAAGGATTAAAAAGTTAAATTTAGATATAGCTAATATAGTAGTATTAGCTAGAATTTAGAACTATAGAATTATTATAATACTATTAAATTCTCTACTCTTTTTTGCTTTATTATTATACTTAATTTTATATCTATAGTGCTAATAAATACTTAGATTATTATAAGAGTAATTCTTTTAGGTTTTATAAAAGAAGTAGTTAGTATAAAGAGTGCTTAGTATAGAAATATATTTAAAGTATAGTTTATAGATAAAAATACTAATTATAGGGTTTCTTATAGTATAGATATACTCCTTATAATAGATATAAGATACTATATTATAACTACTTTAAAATTAAATAAATAAGCTATAAGCAGCTACTATATACTAAAAGACCTTTATCTACTATAAGCTAGAAAGGAAGATAGTAGAAGTATAAATAAAGATTTAATAATAGAAGTTATTAATTCCCTTAGTTACCTTAAATATTTAATTAAAGTCTTACTTACTAAAATAAACTTTCTAGAAGGCTAGTCTTATTATATTAGCAGTCTTATTAGAAAATACTTATAGAATAAAAACTATTTCTAAATATTTATTACTAGAAATATTAAGTTAGAGCTAAGTAAGGCTTATAATAGCTTAAAAAGATAATAGATATTAGTTAAGTAATAAAAAGTATAAGAAAAAGAGGATTACCTAAAGCTAGTTATTAAAGTACTAGATAAAAAGAGGTATATTATTCTACTTTATCTAAGATATAGAGATATTAGAACTAAGTATCTAGAGAGTAGCTTTTAGAGGAAGATAATAAGGATAAGACTAATTAGTATTCTTAATACTTAATATAAGAAAGTTATAGTTAGCTATAATAATAGAAGGTGATTTATAGATATAAAAAGAAGAATTTAGAGGAGTTAAGTTAAGATTAAGGGATAGAGAGAAAGATAACTATTAGAGAAAGAGAAGTTAATATTAGAAAATAGAAGAGAGTATTTATCTAGTTTTATAACTAGATCTCTTATTTTAATAGCTACTAATAACTGCTATTTTCTTTATTCTTTCTCTATAAATAACTACTCTAATTTACTATTAGAAATATTATTAGATTTTTTATTTTAAGTTTACTTTACCTTTATTAAAGCTAAGAGAGCTAAGAGAGAAAGAAGTTAATTATTTCTTTTATAGGATATTAATAAATTACTAGTACTTTAAGGTAATTAGTAGATATAAGAGAGTATTATTAACCCTTTTAGCCTTTTAGACTTTCTCTTTTTTATCTATATTTATATATACTATCTAATCTATTCTCTTAGATAGAAGATACTTAATATTAACTACTATACTATAATATTTTTAGATTTTATAATTACTCTTATTTAATCTATCTATTTAGTTTATAAATTAGTTACTCTTTTCTCTTACTAGCTTTCTTTTTAAAAATATTATAATAGGAAAGATTATTTTTAATAATAGTAATACTCTAAATAACTATATTTAGGAGCTGAGATTCTTAAAGCTTCCTGCTTCTAATATTAAATAACTAATAGATCTTATATTTAATAAACTAAGTAAGAGCTAATTTTAGGTATAGAACTAGATTATTAGAGATATATTAAGCTTTAAATCTATAGGGAAACTAAGATATTAGCTGCTAATAATTAAATATAAGACTCTACTTCTATAATACTAAAATATAACTAGCTAGATATATTTCTCTAATTTACTAATAAAATATATACTTATTAAATACTAAAGTAAAACTCTAGATATAGTATAGGAGTTATTCCCTCCTTCTAAACTATAGTATATTATTACTAGCCTATATAATACTATTAGGATATTAGAGACTAAGACTCTAATATACTCTATAAATATTATAGTAATTATATATTACCTTATAAGACCTATTAAAGCTAGATAACCCCTTTAATACTATATAATTAGAGGTATAGAAGATAACTTTAATAATAGAAATCTGAGAGATAGTATAACTGCCTAGCTTAAGAAAGAAGCTCTAGATATACTATTTATCTATCTATAAGTGCTTAAATTAAATAGAGTGGTCTTTTTAGGGCTGCTAATTAACTTATATAATAGATAAAACTGGTTTTATAATAATTAGTAGTTAGAAAAGAGAGTAGAGAAAAGACTATAAACTCTAATATATATTATAACTAGAGTCTTATTTAAAGTTCTAGCTATAATAACTAAAGTCTTATTAAGATAACTATATCTAATTAACCTTTACTATACTAAACCTCTATTATAGGCTTCTAGCCTATATCTAGTTAACTAGTTTAGATTCTTTATATAATCTAGAAGCTTAGTATTACTAAAATAGCCTCTATAAGTAAGAAAAAGGACCTAGATTAACTAACTATTAGTAACTTTTATAAATAAGAAGCTATTTAAAAGGTATTAGGTCTCTTTAAAGCTAGATAGAACTATTTAAGACTAGGTTTTTAAAGATAGAAAAAGGATACTAGAGTAGATAGTACTAGAAGTAATAAAAGACTAGAAGGATAAGTATATTCTATTATTTATAGATCTAAAGCTCTCCTTATCTAATAGAATAAGTTTTAATCTACCTATATCTAAGAATATTTATTTATAGATCTAACCTACTAGTATATTTAATATTAAGGCTTTAAGAAGTAATAAAGGATTATTAAAGTATCTAACTATTTAAAATATAGTAATAAGAGATAAGATTAAGAAGTATAAAAGGGTGAATAATTAGTAGTAACTAATTGATTTATTAAAGTATTATAATTATTCTAGGTTTGTGAAACTATTAATATTACTATACCTTATACCCTTTTTAGTAGGATAAGTTATCTTTAAATTCTATAATAACTTAGCGGTTTTTAACTATATAAGGCCTGCTAACTCTATACTAAATAATAATTAATCTATTCTAGTAGTTTCTTAGTATATATAAAATAACTAGCAGTTAATAGATCACTTAATAACTAGATATAGGTGAGGATTAGTTATTAATAGTATAGAGAAGGTGGAATATCTTTCTAACCTCTATAATATATAAGAGATATTAATAAGATAAGAAAACTTAGATAACTCTGAAATTATAAGCCTTCTTAGACTTATAATTAGAGGGTTTCTGCTTTCTATCTATATCCTATTTTAAGAACTATTTTAGATATCTAAAATAGAGATTATAGCAGATATAGTTAGTATAATAAGAGGAGGTATAAGTAACCTTTAAGATATTATAGCTATCTTCTTATTACTTAATTATAATAATAGTTATTAGGTAATAATTATTATAAACTAAGTAAATAGTAATTACTTTTACTAGAACTTTATATAGGATTTAGAAAGTAACTAATAATTTATAGATACTATAAATAATTTTAATAGATAATACTATAAGATAGGAGCCCTAGTATATCTTAGAATTATCCTATTAACTAGTTATTATATAGTTAATTTAACTTAATAAAGAGATAGACTTATATATAGACTTAGATATATTAAATAGGCTTAAGTATTTCTTTAAGAGAGTGTCTTATTACTATAATTTAGCTATATAGCTAGGAGAGATAGAGAACTCTTTGCTAATATAGAAATTCCTTTAGTTAACTAATATATTTCTACTATTACTATAGAATTCTATAATATATCTATTAATATTAGCTTTGCTCTATAAGATATTCTATATAGTTAATAAGACTTTGAGAAAAATCCTTTTTTCTCTATATAACCCCCTATATCTAAACCTAGCTAACTTTTACTTCTAGATAATAATATAGAGAACTTTAGAGATAATAATAAGCTTAGAATTCCCCCTCTTAGAGATTTACTAAAATTAGCTTTATCTAATATATTAGATAGTAAACTTAATTATCTAGAATACTAACTTTAGATATAAGTCCTTTAAATACTAGGTTAAAGTATAAATACTAAACCTTAATTATAAGTTATAATTATAGATATATTATCTTATTCTAAATATTCTAATACTTTAGATAAATATAACTATAATAGAGAAGACTATATCTAATAGAGAGTTAATTAATAGAAATAGATAGAATAGAACACTTTTAAAGGGTTATATTACTATAATTTCTTATACCTACTTTAGTAGGGAGAATAGTTTTAGCTATATTAAGGTTTAGAATAGGATAAGAAATATAATAAGAAAGAGGAGGTTATAAGGCTATTATTAAGGTATAGTTTATAATAGAAAATAATAGCACCTAATAGACCTTTTTAATAGTAAAATTGCCTACTAAGAAGAAACCGTTAAATAGAAGGGTCTATAAATAGGATTTTATATATTTTTATATAAGTAGATTTATTTATCTATTAAGACTTTCCTTTATAATATTATAAAGAGTCTTAAGGGGATAATTAGGATAGAATAAGTGGAACTTAGCAGTGTAATTTCTAAGAGAGCCCTCTTAGCATATAGGTCTATTATAAAAGAACTATAGTAAAGGAGGGAGGAGAAGCATAGAGGTGAGGAGAACTTATTAGAATTATTATTATTAATACCTTAATACTTAATTCTTAGATTTTTTAGGAATTTCTCAGTAAATTTATGCTTATTTTTAGTGATCTCTTTTAATTAGATTTGTGAATCACTTTATATATCTTTTAAGCCTATTTTTATTATTCTAGCCCGTTTGTGGGTGGAGTTGTGTTGTCTGCTGTCCTTTCTAGCCCTCATAGTTCCAGTCTTTATTAATAACTATTATTATATATATATTACTAAGAACCTACTGCTCTATATAATACTATAAATAAGTAGTATATAGTTTTTTAGATAAATATAGTAAAGAGCCTAGATATTTATAATTTAATACTTATTTTTACTAAATAAAACTACTATAATATAATATTATTATAAAAACCCTAGTATACTATAGATTAGGAGATTAACTTAATAAAAACTTACTCTTTTTATATACTTTACTCTCTAGTTTAGTCCTAAGACTTCTACTCTATAAAGCCCTAGGTATTAATATATATCTAAAAGGGGCTCTCTCCTCCCACTCTATTTACTATTAGCCTAGATATCTATAGCTAAAGTTAGGATCTTCTAGAAGTTAAGCTTTAGGGTATATACTACCTTAATATCTACTAAAATATTAATAAATTCTATATTTTTAATATATTTAGTAACTAGACCCCCCTAACTCTCTCCTTTATAGAGAGAGACTAAAATATAAAATACTATCTATAGCAGCCTGGAGTGGAAATAAATAGAGGGAGCTATACTCTAGCTAACTTAATAAAAAGCTAGGGTCTTACTCTCTTTAACCTACTTAATATCCCTACTTACTAATATAATAATATACTAAATCTCTACTTTTTAGATATATTACTAACTAGAATAGAGATTACTAAATATCTCTATACTAGATCTAACTACTCTATAATTACCTTAATTATACTACTATTAAATAATAATTTAGGTAAATTAAGCCTAGCTACTAAGCTAAAATTTAAACTAAGCTTTAATAGTCTCTTAGTTTTTACTAAAGAAGTAGAGAGCAGCACTTAGCTCCTATTAATAAGTTTCTTAATTATAGAAAACCTTAATAAAGTAGCTAAAGTGCTTAATACTATTCTCTAGACCTCCTTTATAATAATAGAGAAGAAGTGCTAGCTAGATAAAAAGAGTATATAATAGTAAATAGTAGTTTATACTAAGGCTAACTATTAATATAAAATAGCTTACTGCTAGAACTCCTACTTAGAGAACACTCTAGCAATAAGTAAGCACTAAAGAAGAGTAATCTATTAAGTAAAGTCTGCTATATAGACCTTATTAATTAAAGATATTAAGATTAATACTAATCTATATAAGATTATAGATTAGTATAAGCTAACTTTATAGCTATAGTTACCTCCTCTATATAATAGTAAAGATAATATTACTAAACTTATTAAGAAAGCTATATTTCTCTATATAAAGCTACTAGAGATATATATAGTAGAGAATAATATTAACTATCTCACCCCTATAGTTCCCTAATAGGCTATTAAAATAAACCTATTAGTTTAGGAGATAGAAGTTTGGGATACTATTCTAAGGGTAAGTAATACTATACCTAGAATAGATAGTATTATAGTAGTTATACTATATATAGTATAGCTATATATCTTAAGCTTTATCTATAATCTATTTTAGGCTTATTATATAATAGGTTACTACCTTAAGCCCTGGAGGGATATAGAGATTACTATAATCCCTAAGGTAAACTAAGATATCTCTATACTAAAAGGATAGAGACTAATCTCACTCCTCTTAATAATTAGTAAGAACCTTAAAAAGCTATATACTTAGTATATTACACACTAGATTATTAAGAACTAAGTTCTTTACCTTACTATTAATAGAGTGCTCCTAAAGAGATTAGCTATAGATATTATAGAGATATTAGTTTATAATATAATAACTACTATTAACTATAGAATAGTTTATACTCTAATTATATTAAATATAAAAAGAGCCTTTAATATAGTACTATAAAACTAGCTATACTAAAGGCTTAAAAAGTAAGACTAGCTACTTAACCTTATTTACTAGATATACTACTTTATATATAACTATAAAGTAGCTATAAAGTATAAGGACTATAAAACTCTAATAGAGTGGCTTTTCTATAGCCTGCTATAAAGCTTACTAATCTTACTAATACTCTATTTTCTATATATTAAGCTAATATACTATATAGAGAAGAAGAGGTTCTAGTTTAGCTATATTAATAATAATACTATCTTAGGGTTTAGTAAAACTCTAGTAGAGTTAGCAGCTATAGTATAGTCTATTTTAAATAAGATAATAGCTTAGAGAAGGGAGAACTATATATTTCTAAACCCCTTAAAGATAGAGCTTATTTACTTTATAATAAGGTTAAAGCTTAAAGATAGTAACTTCCCACTACTTAGTATTTACTATAGAGATTAAGTAGTAATACCTATCTAATTAATTATATAGTTAGGGGTTATACTAAACACTAAATTAACCTTTTTAAAGTATATCTAGATAAAAATAGTAAAAGCTTAGAAAGTTACTAGCTATATCTAGGGCCTTAGTGATATGGCTCACTAGGGTGAATGTATTATTGGGTGAAAATATAATGTGAATGAATGAAGGATCTCTCCTTGAAGGCAATGAATGCTCTAGGAGCCTTTATTATATTTATTATGTTTAATGCATTAAGTGTGTTAAACGCATTAAGTGTATTAAGGAGCTTAAATATATTAAGCATATTTAAGCCTATCTATATATTTAAGGAGTTAAATCCCTTTAACGTATTAATTGCCTGTATAATGAAAAAATTATATTATCTGTGATATAGTGTATAAACTGATATTTATGCCTAGATTATTATTAATATATAATATGCTAACTATAGTGCTTTATTACTAGTTCTCTACCTAAACCCTTTTATCTCTATATTCTATCTAATTAAACCTATAGTTATTCTATATTAGGAGTAAATATTATGAGGGTGTTTGCTTTTATAACTATACTTAGGTTAGGTTAGTAGAAGAAGTGGGCTTATTAAGCTGGAGTATATTAATATACTCCTCCTTAATATTATTATTATTATTATTCTTAGCTATAGGGAGCTAGCTAATATCTATCTAATAGGCAGTTATAAGTGCTTTATCCTTCTAAAGGTAGTTAATATATACCTAGTAGGTAGTGTTATTAATCTTTAGGAAGCTCTCTGTATTACCCTGCTTCTTAATAATAGTAATAGATACTATAAGGGTAATAATATAGTTATAGATAGCTTAGATGCTATTAATATCCTTATACTAATAATCTAATACTTTCTTGCTTTTACTAGATTTAATATTAATAAGGGTGTTAATAGTAGTGAGGTTATTACTATTAATTATAGTTTATAAGATATAACTATTACTCTTAGTATAGGTATTAGAGAAGTTATAATAAAGTATGTTCTTTATAATAAAGAATATAGAGATAGTGCTAAACTCTGGGTTGCTCTTAATATATTTAATAATAAATACCTTAAGGGTATTAATATATATAAATAGACTAATAGTAGTATATCTGGTTTAAATTAAGGTATAGATCTTATAGTGCTTATAGTCTTAGATAATTACTAGCTTAGTGATATTAGTAACTGTGATATATACTAGGGAAGTAGTAATAGGACCCTATATAGTTATAAAGCTAGTATAGGAGTAGATAAGCTAGTAGAATCTAGTAGCCTGGACTATAGCAGCTTAGTTAGTAATAATAACCCTCTTTAGGGGGTTAGTATAAGGACTATTAATAATAATTAGGGTAGCTGAGGAGCTGGAAGCTATAGACAAGCTAGGTATAGTATATATAGCAGGTATATTAAAGGTACTAAATATGTTAGCTATAGTGGCTGTGGTGTGGGTGTTGCTCTGGTTAAAACCTATAGCAGATATATTATGCTTATTAGAAGTCTTTAATACAAGAAACTAGTTAGGGTCTAGGAGGCCTGGATTCTTATAAACTAGGGTGTGAGGTATAGTTATAGTAATAACCTTAAACTTATCTATAATATAGGTAATATATATACTAATAATATTAAGTGTTTTAATAGTATCCTCTTTATTATTAATATTATATATCTTAATTAAGGTATTATAGGTAACTTATATATCTTAGAGTAACTTAGTAATTATATCTACTTACTCACTATAGATATATATTATATTAATAACTGTGATATTTTGCTTAGACTGGACAGGGATATTAACTATGTTAGATATAGCTAAGGCTGTAGCCTTATTCTTAAAAACTAGAGTTACCTTAGTATTAGATCTGTTACTTCTAGCTATAGTGTTAATAATAACAGGTTAATTAGGTTTAAGGTATTAATTAGGCTTAATATATTTAATGCTATCTTTGCTTTCTTTACTTTTATTACTGCTATTCTTACTAAGTAACTTAGAGTTAGTCTTAAAGTTAGCTAGAGTGCTTAGACTATTAGTGCTAGTAATATAAGTAGAATTATAGTGTTATAAGTCTTATAGGTCTTAGTTAATATTTAGCTAATTATTAGTGCTTATTAGATTAGGAAAATTATAATAAAATATGCTAGTGTTAGTTAGCTATAGGTGAGAAATAAGGTGAGTATTTATTCTGGAATAAAGGATATATAGTGTTTCTAAGATATTTTTATAGTTACTATGCTTCTTATACTTAATATCTAAGGTATATTTATAGGCTTAGAGGTTAGTGATATAGTAGCTAGGCTTATTAGTAGGGATAGGTCTACTAGAAAGGTAGTATTAGATACTATTAAGGGTGATAGAGTTAATCTTAGATATACTATATTTAGCATATTAACTAGTAGTATTAAAGTAGTGACTAGGTATATACTATAGTAATAGTTTTAAAGGTATAGAATATATACTCTAGATAATAAATATCTTAGATATAATAGGTATAATAAGAGAGTAATAGGGATAAATATAATAAAGGGATAATAGAATAGTTAGTAATAAATATATTAATATAAGGGAGGCCTTTATATTAATAAAGGTGTTAATAGGTAATATAGAGGGTGAAGAAGGTATATATATAAAAAATTTTCTTAATACTAGGTTAAGGGGGAGGATAGTAATAACTATATGGGTTGCTAGGTAATATATTATTATTTTATATATATAAAAAGGCTGCTAATATTTCTTATTAGTTAAAGGAAATAAGTGGGGGATAGCTAGTAAGTGAGGGTAGCTGCTATAGTTATAAAGGTTCTTAAAGTAGCTGCTACTATGGGTGTATTTATTAGAATAAGCACTATAAAGGGCATAATTGTGGGTAAGGTGCTGTTTAATACTAAGGTTCTAGCTATATAACGTCCCTAGGCTAAATAACTTATTTAAGATATTAAGATTGTTATAGCTGTTATTTATGTTAGTTTCCTTATTACCCTTTATTTTATATTATAGTCTTTTATAGTCTTTTTCTTAGATATTTTGCTTATTTCTGTCTTTTACTAGGCTTAAATATTTATTCTTTATTTGTTTAAGCTAGTCTTTAAGCTTATGCTTATTATTATAGCCTTTCTATTTTTTAATCTTTATTCTTAAAGGCTTCTATTAGTTTATCTATATTTATAGTATCTTTATCTATCTAGATTATATAAGTTAGTTGGTATCCCTTCTATTTAATAAGATATTAGATCTTTTCTTAAACTAATATTCTCTTTTTTAAGATATTTTTAATCTTATAATATTTATATGCTTCTAGCTAGCAGGTCTTATTGTTTTCTTTGATATTAACTAGTTCTTAATAGTTATTTTGTTAGTTAAACGGATTAGTTCTGGGGGCTAGTGCTGGTATTAGTTAGATAACTGATATTACTAGGTAGATATTTATATTTAGTGGGATATCTAGTTAATAGGCTAGTTTACTAACTTATTTAAGAACTTTAAAGAGAATTTATTAATAGCTATACTTTATATTTAGTTGCTCTAGGAGGTAGTAACCTAAACCTAGTTTAAGGTATATCTAATCTCTAGGTTAAAATATAATAAAGTGATACTTCTTATTATATTATTCTTTTATATATAGCTAGGCTACTATAATTAAGATCTTAGCTTTCTCCTAGAAGACTTTATAGTTTATTTCTGGGTTTAAGTCTCCTAGTATATTTAATATATTATTAGTGTTAAGTTTATAAAGGAGTTAGTTTAGTAAATATCTAATAACTTAAGAGTATATATTATTAAGGTTATATTATAAGCTGGGAAGTATTTTAGCTTAGTTTTTTTCTAAGATATTAATAAAATAGTAAATTACTAGTTTAATAGTTTAGTTTTTATATTCTGATATTCTATCTATTTATATATAATATATAGCTGAAAATTTTAATTTAGTGTTTAGCTCTATTTATAAGGATATCTAGAATTTTAAGAGGAACTTCTAGTTATAGTCTGATATAATTGCTTTTAGGATTTTCTAATTTTCTCTTTAAAGTTTATAAAGGAGTAGCTAGCTTTAAATTTCTGCTATATATATTAAATATCCTGGAATTAGAAGGGTGGCTTTTAAGAATTTATTATTAATAGTTAAGACTATATTAAGTAGAGGGTAGTTTTCTTATTTATATCTAGAATACTATAATAGAATTTCTAGGAGTCTAATAATAAAGTCTATTATAATATTATAAAAGGGAATTACTAGTATTAAGATTAGCTATATTACACTTAGTAGTAATTACCTATCTATATTTAATATGCTATAATAGGGGTAGTTAATAATATAGCTTACTACTTACTATTAAAGGTATGGGATATAAAAGTGCTTATTAAGGGCTTTCTATATTTAGGTTTTGCTAAAATAATAGTAATTATTATAAGCTTCTTTAATAAGAGGAGTAGCTAGTTCTTTTAGTATATAAAGCCTTTATTTTCTAGTATAGCAATTAATATAGTAAAGCAGTCTATTATAAAGTATAAAGTCTAATTTAGTGTTATTAGTCTTATTAGTAAGTATTTTATATACTCTTTTCTATAATTTAGAATATAGATAGGATTAGATAAGTAATATTCTAAATTTATTATCTAGTATTACTTCTATTATAAAGTTAACTTCTATTAGTATATTATCCTATACCTTATTAAGTTCTCTAATATCTTCTATAAGTATTTTAGTAGTTAGGAGTTAGGATAAGGTATCTATAATAATATTTAATATGTCTGGGATATAGTAATATAAAAGTGAGAATTAACTGAGATATTTAGATAATAGAGTAAGTTATAGATTTAATTATATTTTATTTTCTAACTATAAGGAGGTTTATTTAATAATATTATATATTACTAAGTGATCTGTGAGAATAATAGTTAGGTCTTTTTATGATAATTAAATTAATAGTTAATACTTCTTTATAGCCTATATAAGGTAAGTAACTTTAAGCTCTATTAGCTAGTATTTTTATTTAGCCTGGTTAAGTGTCTTACTAATATAGGCGATTAGCAGAATACTTATTCTTTTAATAGAGTTATATAGCTTCTATTTAATACTAATAGTAAGTTAGAAGATAAGTACTAAGTATCTGTGTTCCTTTAATAAGTTAAGCTAAAGGAATAATTATTTATTAGGGTTATAGTAGAATAATATGTTATCTGCTATTAATACTTCTTTAATATTATTAAAGCTAGCTACTTCTTTAGGGGATAGTTTAAAGTGTGTTTATTAGTAGAAGATCTTTTTTAATACTCCTTTATCTTTACCCTGCACTTATATATCTGCTAGTAAGGTTATTTTTCTCTATTATAATAGTTTAATTTAGCTGCTATAATAAGAGATAATATATTAGAGGAAGCTAGTTACTCTAATCTAATATTCTAGTTACTATAAGTTATATAGATATTTAATTTTGCAAATAGTATTAGTCTGGTTTTATATATTTAAAAGGCTAAAGGTATTTATAGTAAAGCTAAGGAGTTTAATAGAGGGGTATTCTATAAAGGATTTTTTAGTAGATAGAGATAAACTAATAGTAGTAAATAACTTTAGTATAGTATTTAGGTGTTTTAGATAGCTCTTAAGGTTCTTTAAGGTAATAATAATATTATTAATAAATATATAAGCAAATTCCTTATATAGCTATAGCAGGTTATCTGCTATATATTAGATATATACTAGAGAGTTATAGAAGCCTATTAGTGCTACCTTAAATTGTTCTTATTTTTTATAGCTAATAATAGTAAAGTGGTCTTAGTGTTCCCTTTTTATAAGAAATTAGTAGAAGAATAATTAAGTATTAATAATAGTGATCTATAGCTTGCCTTAAAGTTGTTTAATAATATCTTATTAAAGTGGTATAGGGTATATATTAGGGATAGTAGTTTTATTTAATATTTATAAGTCTATAACTATATAGCTCTTCTATTTACTATTAATAATTTGCTATATAATAAAAATAGGGGCCCTGAAGGGGGTTAGCTCTGATTTGCCCTATTCTATTTAGTATTAGGTATATAGCTTATTAAGGGTTTTATCTATTAGCCTTTTATCTTCTTTACTAACTGGGTAGGGATATTAACTAATATTTATATTTTACTATCTATTAATAAGTTTAACCTTTAGATATTAGTTTTCTAGGAGATTAATTAGGCCCTGATCTTTTTAAATAGTTAGGTAATAGAATATAACCTCCTTAAAGTATTAAATAGTATTATTATCTTAGTTATAGATATAAATACCTTTTTTAGTAATAATAGCTAGTAAGCTTTTTAGTTTTATTATTCTAATCTTACTATTAAGGTTAATATTCCTTTTATAAATATTAGCCTATTTTAGTATAGAGTTATCCTTTATTACTTCTTAGACTAAAGGTAATTATAATTTTATTAGTTTAGTGAGGTAGATTTTTTTATCTAGAGTTTCTTTAAAAAGTTAGACTAAGGTTAATAATTTCTAATCTATAAGGTTAAATATAAAGTAGTAAGTTAGCTGCCTTTTTAAAAATAGTAAGAATACTAATTATAAGTAGTTATATAATTATATTTTAAGATATCTATTAGCTTTAAACAGAGATAAGGTTCCTAGCTTTGTTCTGTGTTTTATTTTTAAGGGGTAAGAAGCATTATTAACTACTAGAATAAAAGGAAATATACCTATATATATAAATATATACCCTTTATACTTTGGGCTAAATAGAAGGGATTCTATTTTACCCCCTTTAATATATTAACTTAAATTATTAAATAATTATAGGGTATAATAGTTACGTTTCTTAAAGTATATATATTATATACTCTAGTAGGAACCTTTAAGTAGATCTATAATAGGATTTAAAGATTATTATATAAGGTAATTTAGATATATAATTCTAAGTTTAAGATATTAATTCTATTTAGAATATTAAAATCTTAGCCTATTAGTAGGCTAGTATTAAGATATAGTATAAGCTAAGCATCTATATAAAGTTCTACTATTACTATTTTGCTACTTAAGTATTAGCTATATATAAGAATAGTAAAGGTTATCTAAGTAATTGTTTTTAAGCTTCCTATATCTTAGAGCTTAAAAACCTTTAAGTGTTTTATAAGAATATAGAATTAGTAGAGATATACTTTGCTAATAATAGAATAGTCTGCTCCTATATTAATATATATAATAATAGGTTATCTATTATAATAACTGCAAATAATAATCTTAGTATATATATATTAGTATAAGTATATACTAGTATGCTGCTATAGCTTAACAGGGCTTAGAATTATTATATTAGACTAGGGAGAGGATAAGATTTAATAAGTAAAGATTCTATTAAAGTCTGGATATAGTTTAGACTAATAGAGATAGGTATTATATAAGCAAACTCCTAGATCTTTAAGGAGTAAGTTTTAGAATATGCTAGTATTAAATACTAGGTACTTATCCTTATATTAGGGAAGGTATTCTAGAGTTTATAGGCTATACTATAAAGGTTATATAGCTATATTAATTTGCTTAGTGTGGTTTTTTTAATTCTGCTTATTATCCTTATTATCTATATTAATAATAGATTTCTCCTTATCTATAGAGTTATTAGCTTTATAATACTAGATATAATTAAAGTCTTCCTTAAAGGATAATATAGGATTTTATTTCTATAGGTTAGTATTAGCTATATTAGTATTATATACTATAGCCTTACTAGGTTATTATAGATATTAGTTATATTAAATGTGTTAATTATATTAATCTTATATTCTTTCTAGATTTTATTACTAATTAAAATAAATATCTTTCTATAATAGGCTTAGTCTAGTATATAAAGATATTAGTTTTATAGAAATATTTATAGTTTATTATATA
>JAVHLV010000662.1:0-17209 GCA_036785495.1 Colletotrichum neosansevieriae
CACTTTTCTGCTTAGAAAGCTTTATTACTTTAACTATATAATAATAAACCTAATATTTATAACCCTATAAGTATTATATCTTCTTCTTATTTAAATAACTTAGATACTAGATCCTCTTCTAATAAGGAAAAGCAGCCTGAGAAAAGGTTTATAGAAACTTTATTTAGTAAGATATAACTATAAGCTATAGAATAGCTAGCTTCTAAAAATAGTATAGATAGGTTTGCAAATCTCTCTCTAAAAATAGAGGTAATACCCCCTAGTTCTTATTATTTACTTAAAGGGATATATACTAATTAGAATATTATAGTTCTAGCTAACCTTCTAATAAGACACCCTACTATAGCTATAATAACTTCCTACTTAACTAGTATATCTAAGTTTATTAGGATTAATATCTTAGACTTTATTATAAACTATAAAAGCCTTTTTAAGCTTTACTATAAGACTAATAAGAATATAAAGAATAAGGTCTATATATATAGTTTTAGTAACTATTAAGATATAGTATAATTCTATATTAATAAGACTAAGACCTAAAAGGAAGCTAAGAAGAAACTTTTTCACTAATTCAGATTCACAGACTTAAAGTATTAATAGAACTCTAATAAGAACCTTTAAAACCTAGTTATAGGCTCTTATATTAAGGATAATAACCCTTTATAGGTTATAGTATTAATTGCTACTATTTACTAGCTTTAATAGAGGGCTATTCTATATAGAGATCTAGAACTTATAGATACTAAACTTATTTATATTACCTACTACTGTTTTTTAGAGAGAGTAATAAGAGCTATAACTTAAAGTTTTAACTACTAACCTACTAAAGTTATTTTAAAGTAATAAGTTATAGTTAAAGATACTCTAATTAAATAGTCTACTACTTAGTAGAAACTTTAGTAACTATTAGACCTTATTAAGCCTAAACTAATAACTATACTTTAAGTCCCTATAAAGATAATTCTAATAAGATAGAGAGCTAAGGCTAAAGAACCTTCTATAGCATAAACTATAAGTTTAATTATTAACTCTCTTATAGAGAACTTTAAGACTCTTAATATTAACAGAGCTAACTATAAGATAGATATTCTAAGCCTTATTAAGAGAGTTACTAGCTAAGGAGATAATACTTTTAACTTAAATACTATAGAAGCTACTAAACCTTATAAATAATAATCTTAGAATAATATATAGACTTAATATTAGTAATAGTAGTACTATTATCTATAAGCTAGTTAAGGTAACTACTAAAGTAGCTACTAATAATATTAAAAGTTTAGAAGAAGCAGAAAAAGAGGAGGTTATAGAGGCTTTTAGTAAGAGAAACTATAGCAATATATACCTTTTTAGGCTTTTAGATACTACTAGTTTTATAGAGTAATAGCCTATATTATTATTAGCTATATTAAGTACCTTAAAGCTAGCTAGAGGGAAGTCTACTATTATATAGCACCTTTCTACTTTATTAACACCCTTAATTCTAATATCTAAGTTAAAGTAAGTATTATTAATAAAGGCTATATAGCTAGGAGAATAGATAGTTAGATAATTTTAAGGCATATTCTTATTAATAAAGATAGCTTTATAAACTATATAGTAGCTGCTAGCAGAATAGTAGAAAAGTAGTAGCTAAAACTAATAGAAGAGATTATATAAGTTATTAGTTATAACAGGCTATACTCTAAGCAATCTATTAGCTTTATAGATTAAGAAAAGAATATAATATAGTTATATAACTTTATTAATATAATATTCTTTAGCTTTAAGCCTAGAAACTAGTATATTAATCTAGTTAAAAATATTACTATTATAGAATAGGTAAAGGCGAAAAGCTATTACTTAGAACCTTATAACACTTATATTTAATAAGCCTCCTAAATAGCAGATCTATCTATAGTTCTAGATCCTCTAATTTAAATTACCTAGTAAGTTACTAAACTTTCTAATAATAAAGAAGATACTAATAATATTATATTATAGGATACTCTAGAAGAGCTAGTTAAATAACAGAGATAAGAAGAGTAAGATAAGCTTCAGATTTAATATAGTAATTTATAAACTAGCTATATACTTATACTAGAGCTATATAGTAAAAGAGTAAATAGGAAGGTAGCTATTTCTAAAGCCTTCCTTTATTAAAACTAGCTAAACTAGAATAGAATAGTTTATAATACTATTAAAGTAATAATTAATAAGTATAAGAATAGATATAATTTAAAGGCTTAAAAGGTCTTTATTCCTGCTAATATTATACTTCTAGATTAATTTAATAAGATAGAAGCTAGTAATAAGAAGCTATAAGAGCAGATAGACTAATAAAATAATAATAAAAACTATTTTAAAAGCTAAGTAACTTTAGCTACTATTTCTATAATCTTATCTAAGAATTTACAGACTAAGTAAGTATAGTTTAACTGCTATATAATTAATTCTGTTTTTAAAATAGGCACTATAATAGAGAAATAGGATTCTATACTTCTTTTACTACTAAGGCATATTACTATCCTAAACTTTATTATAACCTATTAGTAGATTATAATTACTCTTTATAGCTCTATAAATATACTAATTAAGGAAATTATTAATAGTAGCTTAGTAATTAATCTTATTAGTAAAAGATATATTAGATATCTAGGCTTATAGAATAATATAGTTAGAACTAATATAGAAATTTATAAAATTACTAATAAAAAGCAGAGAATCTAATTTATAGATATAATTATAAATAATATCTATATTAGAGATAATATAATTTAAAATATTAGCTTCTTTATCTTCCTAGAGAATGCTTATAATAAGAACTTAGTACTAGAAGCCTCTTTTATCTTAAAGACTAGAATAATCTTAGATTATATATAAAACTAGATTATTAGAGTTCTTTAGTCTAGGAATATTAAGATTAATATCTTATTATTATTCTATATAGGAGACTTAACTACTTGCTTCCTAGAAATTATTACTAAGATAAACTGCTTTATCTCTTTATAGTATTAATATACTCTTATATTTTCTATAGAGGAGGGGAAATAGAGGCTACTACTAATAGACCTAATATAGTAATAGGCTTAGAGTTTATAAAAGATAATTAGCAAGTTAATAAAGTTAAAGATAAGAAAGAGTTAGATATAATACTAAATAGTATAAAGATATATTAGGATATTAAAGTGATTTAGTAAGTATTTAAAAGCTTATATAATCTACTAGAGGAAGTTAAGTAATAGATAGAGCTAGATAAAGAAGTTATTACTATTTTTAAAGAATTTAGATTAATTTTTAATAAAATTCTAGAAACTATAATCTGAGAAGAAGTTATCTCTAAGCTTAATAATATCTATAAAGTAATTATAAGTACTAGATATACTAAAGAATATAATAGTTATAGTATTAACTATTAGTATTATATTTATAGATCTAAAAAGAAAGTAGTAAAAAAGAAAGTATCTAGGAGAAAGTATAAATTAGTATATTAGAAAGAAATTAAAGTTATTATAGCTATAGATACTATTTTTTCTTATTATTACTATATACCTATATAGATAATACCTATATTACTAATAGAAAACGTTAATATGCTATATAAGATAAAAGATAAGAAGATTTAACCTATTAATAATACTATATTAGATAGTTTAACTCTAGATAGTAACCTAGAGTAGAAGCTAAAGATATAGATAAGAGCAGAAAAAAATATAAAGCTAAATCTTAATATCCTATTTACTAGCCTAATTATACTAAAGCTTTTAAGTATTAAGCTAGAAATAAGACTTATAAAAACCTAGCTAGAGACTATTTTAAAAACTATTAATTATCTATAGCCTAAAAAAAAGAAGCTTCTTATAGCTATTCTAATAGTAAGAGAGGAAGCTTTAGCTTAAAAATTTACCTATTATAGCTCTATCTACCCTTCTATTACTCTTTTATAGATAATATAGATAATCCTATATAAAATATAGCAAGTAAAAGAAATTCTAATATTAAGAGGGTTAGAGCAGGATATTATTATAATTTTAAAGAACAGACTAGAAAAGGAAATCCTAAAACAGAGTTATATAGTATATTATAATCTATTCTTTCTTATATATAAAAAAGATAGTAAGATAAGACTTATTAACTCTATAATAAAGATAAATATAGTTATAATTTAAGATATAGTGCTACCCCTCTCTATAAATAACTTTTTAGAGGATTTTGCTATATACTAGTTATTATCCCTTTTAGACTTCTTTTTAGGATATAACTAAGTCTCCTTAAACCCTATAAGCAGGGACTTAACTATATTTGCCTCACCTATTAGACTACTATATATATATATTTTACTTTAAGAAGTAATAAATTTAGTTATATAATTTATAAGGGTAATAATTAGAATTCTATATAACCTTATATTTAGTTATTATAAAGCCTTTCTTAATAATATTACTATTAAAGAACTAACTTTATACTATAATAAAGAAGAGATTAAGTCTTATCTAGGGATTTATAGATTTATTTTAGAGTATTTATAGAATATTAATAAGGTTCTAGTTAATTTAGAGCTAGCAGAGTATATAATAGTAGTAGTTAAGTTTTAATAGGCCTAGAAAGTAGTAATAATTATTAGCTATATTTATAGCACTAATAGATATTATCTAGAAAAAGCAAAGATAGTTAAGATCTATAAATAGGTTACTTATACTAACTTAATAAAGTTAAAAGCTTTCCTGGAAATAATAATATTTTATAGATCCTAGATAAAGAACTATTTAACTATTATAAAACTACTTACTAATTTACTTAAAAAGAATACCTCTTTTTATTAGAAAGAGAAATATAAAATAGTAATAGATATCTTAAAGTTAATACTTACTAAAGCTCTGATTCTTATTACCTTAAATTATAGTTCTAGAGGAGGAGATATATATCTTATAGTTAATACTAATAATATAGAATAAAGTAGAATTCTAGACTAATTTATTAATAACTAATATATAGTTTCTTACTTTAAGAGTAGCACTTAGTTAGAACTAGAACTATTCTATAATATTAGAAAAAAGAAACTGCATAGTATTCTAAAAGCCTTAAAGAGAGTATATAATTACCTTTATAGAAGATACTTTATTCTAGAAACAGATATCTAGATTTTAGTTATATAACTAAATAGAGCAGCTATAAACCTTCTAGAAGCTCTTATTATTTAATAGATTATATAGATTTAAATATTTAACTTTAAAGTATAATATATCTATAGTATATAGAATATAGTAGCAGATAGCCTCTTATAGAAACTCTAAGGCTCTTTAAATATAATTAATAAAAAAGCAGAAAGAGAAATTAATTCTTAGATTAATTTACAGATCTTCTTTATTAATATTAAGGCTAGTTTCTTCTTTAATTAAGTATAATAATATAGTGATATATAATAAATAGAGGAGGTTCTTATAAGAGATATATAGGAAATTATTAGCAGTATAATAACTATTCTAGATATCCTTCTTAATAATTTATAGATCTATTTAGTATATTCTTAACAGATTACCTACTATTTAATAATATAAAGGTACCTTTTAGAGATTTAACCTATTAGATACTATAATTTTAAAGTTAGAGCTCTAGACTACTATATTTAAAACTACCTGCTTTTTACTAAACTAATAAATTAGAAGCTAATACTAAAATAAATTATAGATAACCTTAAATAGAAAAAGAAGCTAATTACTAAAGTTTATAAAGAAAGTAGTTATAGAAGTAAGCAAGCTATAGTAAGTAGATTATCTAACTATTATATATAGGGTAATATATATTTAAAAGTTAAAGAGTTTCTAAAGAGTTATTTTAATTACTAGAAGAGGAGAGCTTAATATATAGATAATATAAGAACCTATAGTTTACTAAAGGGATTACTCTTTATAAGGATTTTATTAAATATATAAAGAGTGGGTAAGTAGTATCTTATAGAGGCTTAGAACCTGCTTACTAGATAGCTTAAAGTATACTAACTTAAATAAGTAACTATAGCTAAGATTATAAAGTTTATTTAAGAGGAGGTTATCTATTAATATAGACTATATAGTGAAATTATTATTAATAGAGATCTAGAAAATAAGAGCATTATTATTAAGTTTAATAAAAGGTATAATATAAGGAGAAAAGTAATATTAGTCTATAATCTAAGAGCTAATAGAGTAATTAAGACTAGTTATTAGCCTATTACTTATTCTTTATTAATATAAACTAGAAAAAGGAAGGATATTAACTCTTAACTATATTTACCTATTATCCTATTTATAGACTAATTAAGCGTTTATATTTTAACTAGCTTTAGCTCTTTCTATCTTTTATATAGATTTAAACCTATTATACTTATTAAAACTCTAATACTAACCTAGAGAGTTTTTAATTAGAATTTAGTAACTATATAAAAGGAGGAGGTTTAGATATATCTATAAGCCTTTTTATAACTTAATAAAGATAGAAAGTAAGCTAAAAAGATAATTAAGAGTTAATATAAGAAGACTGCAAAATATAGTAATAATTAATATAAGTAAATATTAAGAAAAGAGAGGTTAGAAGTAGGCAATTTAGTTCTAGTATTTAATATTAAGGGATTAATTAATAAATCTTTAATTAAGAAGCTTAACTACTAATAGTAAGGCTCCTTTTATATCTTATTATATATTTCTAATATCCTATTATATTAACTAGTAATATTAATAGGAGAAGAGATTATAAATAGGATATTTAGTAGAAATTAATTTTAGAAATTTATTTAAGTATCTAAAAGATATTAGAAACTAAGTAATATAGATATTTATAGATCTAATTTAGAGAGAAACCTAGTAAAAGTCTTTCTAGTACTAGGAAATAAAAAGTATAATAACTATATACTAGAAAAAGAAAATAAAGAACTAATAGTACCTAGAGAGATAATTAGAAATAAAGAGGAGGATATATTATAATCTATAATAAGATTAAGATAATATCTAAGAGACTTAGAAATAGTAATTAAAGTATTAAAGGTTAAATAATAACTAGTAATAAAAATCCTATAAATATTAAAGGAGAAAGAGAGAAAGTATATTAAAATAGAGAATCTAGAAGACTTATAATCTTTCTTTTATTCTTAAACACTTAGTTTAATAATTTATAAACCTATTTATACTTATTTATAAAGTTTTTTTTTTTTATCTCTTATATTTTAAAAGTTTAAGATTCTAGAAATAATATTTCTAAACTTTAGAGATAAGAATAAGAGATAATATTAACTTATTAAAATATACTATTCTACTACTAATTATCTTTTAATATAATAGTAATCTATCTGCTAATAACTTTAATATCTATACTAAGTATAAGATATTAGAGATTTATAGCTTCTTAATAATAATACTAAAACTCCTCTCTATAGATATAGCTATTACTAAACTAAATAAATAAGAGAACTAATAGTTTAAGAATAGATAGAAGAAAAGAAAAGAGAAGAGAGTATTAAAGTATAGTTACTAATCTATAAAAAGGATACTAGTATCTAGATAACTAAGAGTATAGTAATAAAGCTATTAATACTAAAAGTAGCTATATAATACTATTATTAATAAGAAAAAAAAGGATATTTATAAAGGAGATCTTATTAATTTTATACTTAGATAGGGTTTAAAGTTAGTTTTATAGACCTATTTAGAGAATATTTTCTTTATATTCTTATTACTACTTAATAATATTTCTATTATTTCTTCTCTTTTTCTCTATTTTATAAAGATATATTTAGTTATTTTATTTTCCTTTTCTTAACCTATAATATAAAGCTCTAAGTAGTTAGTAATCTCTATAAGGTTAAAGTTTAAAAGTAGCTTTAGTATAAAAGGATGCTAAGAGTAGATAAATCTAGCTTCTAGATAATACTTTTAAGTCTATTAAGGATAAAGAGTATTTTAAAGGATTAAAAAGTTAAATTTAGATATAGCTAATATAGTAGTATTAGCTAGGATTTAAAACTATAAAATTATTATAATACTATTAAATTCTCTACTCTTTCTTACTTTATTATTATACTTAATTCTATATCTATAGCACTTATAAATACTTAGATTATTATAAGAGTAATTCTCTTTAATTTTATAGAAAAAGCAGTTAGTATAAAGAGTGCCTAGTATAGAAATATATTTAAAGTATAGTTTATAGATAAAAATACTAATTATAAAGTTCCTTATAGTATAGATATACTTCTTATAATAGATATAGAGTACTATATTATAACTATCTTAGAATTAGATAAATAAGCTATAAGTAGCTACTATATATTAAAAAACCTTTATTTACTATAAGCTAGAAAGAAAAGTAATAGAGATATAAATAAAGACTTAATAATAAAAGTTACTAGTTCCCTTAGTTACCTTAAATATTTAATTAAAGTCTTACTTATTAAAATAAACTTTCTAGAAAGCTAGTCTTATTATATTAATAGTCTTATTAAAAAATACTTATAAAATAAAGGCTACTTCTAAATATTTATTACTAAAAATATTAAGTTAGAGCTAAGTAAGGCTTATAATAGCCTAAAAAGATAATAGATATTAGTTAAGTAATAAAGAGTATAAGAAAAAGAGAATTACCTAAAGCTAGTTATTAAAATACTAAATAAAAAGAGATATATTATTCTGCTTTATCTAAGATATAGAGATATTAGAACTAAGTATTTAGAGAGTAGCTTTTAAAGAAAAATAATAAGAATAAGGCTAATTAGTATTTTTAATATCTAATATAAGGAAGTTATAGTTAGCTATAATAAGAGAAGGTAATTTATAGATATAAGAAGAAGAATTTAGAGGAGTTAAGTTAAAATTAAGAGATAGAGAGAAAAATAACTATTAGAAGAAGAGAAGTTAATATTAGAGAATAGAGAAGAATATTTACCTAGTTTTATAACTAGATCTCTTACTTTAATAGCTACTAATAGCTGCTATTTTCTTTATTCTTTTCTTATAAATAACTACTCTAATTTACTATTAGATATATTATTAGATTTTTTATTTTAAGTTTACTTTACCTTTATTAAAGCTAAAAAAGCTAAGAGAGAAAGAAGTTAATTATTTCTTCTATAGAATATTAATAAATTACTAGCACTTTAAAGTAATTAGTAGGTATAAGAGAGTATTATTAACCCTTTTAGTTTCTAAGATCTTCTCTTTTTTATTTATATTTATATATACTACTTAACCTATTCTCTTAAATAGAAGATACTTAATATTAACTACTATACTATAATATCTTTAGATTTTATAATTACTCTTATTTAATCTATCTATTTAATCTATAAATCACTTACTTTTTCCTCTTACTAACTTTCTTTTTAAAAATATTATAATAGAAAAGATTATTTTTAATAATAGTAATACTCTAGATAACTATATTTAGGAACTAAGATCCTTAAAGCTTTCTGCTTCTAATATTAGATAACTAATAGATCTTATACTTAATAAACTAAGTAAGAGCTAATTTTAAATATAAGACTAGATTATTAGAGATATATTAAGCTTTAAATCTATAAAGAAACTAAGATATTAGCTACTAATAATTAAATATAAGACTCTACTTCTATAATATTAAGATATAACTAGCTAAATATATCTCTCTAATTTACTAATAAAATATATACTTATTAAATACTAGAATAAAACTCTAGATATAGTATAGGAGTTATTTCCTCCTTTTAAACTATAATATATTATTACTAGCCTATATAATACTATTAGAATATTAGAGACTAAGACTCTAATATACTCTATAAATATTATAGTAATTATATATTATCTTATAAAACCTATTAAAGCTGGATAACCCCTTTAATATTATATAATTAGAGATATAAAAGATAACTTTAATAATAGAAGTCTAAGAGATAGTATAACTACCTAGCTTAAAAAGGAAGTGCTAGATATATTATTTATCTATCTATAAGTATCTAAATTAAATAGAGTAGTCTTTTTAGAGCTGCTAATTAACTTATATAATAGATAAAACTAGTTTTATAATAATTAGTAGTTAGAAAAGAGAGTAGAGAAAAGACTATAAACTTTAATATATATTATAACTAAAGTCTTACCTAGAGCCCTAGCTATTATAACTAAAGTTTTATTAAGATAACTATATCTAATTAACTTTTACTATACTAAACCTCTATTATAAACTTCTAGCCTATATCTAGTTAACTAGTTTAGATCTTTTATATAATCTAGAAGCCTAGTATTACTAAAATAGTTTCTATAAGTAAGAAAAAAAACCTAGATTAACTAGCTATTAGTAATTTTTATAAATAAGAAGCTATTTAAAAGGTATTAGATCTCTTTAAAGCTAGATAAAACTATTTAAAACTAGGTCTTTAAAAACAGAAAGAGGATACTAGAGCAGATAATACTAGAAGTAATAAAAGACTAAAAGGATAAGTATATTCTATAATTTATAGACCTAAAGCCCTTCTTACCTAATAGAATAAGTCTTAACCCACCTATATCTAAGAATATTTATTTATAGACCTAATCTACTAATATATCTAATACTAAGACTTTAAGAAGTAATAAAAAATTATTAGAATACCTAACTATTTAAAATATAGTAATAAGAAATAAGATTAAAAAGTATAAAAGAGTAAATAATTAGTAGTAACTAATTAATTTAGCAAAGTATTATAATTATCCTAGATTTATAAAACTATTAATATTATTATACCTTACCCCCTTTTTAGCAGGATAAGTTATCTTTAAATCCTATAATAACTTAGCAGTTTTTAACTATATAAAGCCTGCTAACCCTATACTAAATAATAATTAACCTGTTCTAGCAGTCTCTTAGTATATATAAAATAACTAGTAGTTAGCAAATTATCTAATAACTAGGTATAAGTAAGGATTAGTTATTAATAGTATAGAGAAAGTGGAATATCTTTCTAACCTCTATAATATATAAGGAACACTAATAAGATAAGAAAACTTAGATAACTTTAAAGTTATAAGCCTTCTTAGACTTATAATTAGAGAGTTTCTGCTTTCTATCTATATCCTACCTTAAAAGCTACCTTAAATACCTAGAACAGAGATTATAGCAGATATAGTTAGCATAATAAGAGGAGATATAAATAACTTTTAAAATACTATAGCTACCTTCTTATTACTTAATTATAGTAATAGTTATTAGGTAATAATTATTATAAACTAAGTAAATAGTAATTACTTTTACTAGAACTCTATATAGAATTTAAAAAGTAACTAATAATTTATAGATACTATAAATAATCTTAATAGATAGTATTATAAGATAGGAGCCCTAGTATATCTTAGAATAATCCTATTAACTAGTTATTATATAGTTAATTTAACCTAATAAAGAGATAGATTTATATATAAACTTAGATATATTAAATAAACCTAAGTATTTCTTTAAGAGAGTATCTTATTACTATAATTTAGCTATATAGCTAGGAGAGATAGAGAACTCTTTACTAATATAGAAATCCCTTTAGTTAACTAATATATTTCTGCTATTATTATAGAATTCTATAATATATCTATTAATATTAGCTTTGCTCTATAAAACACTCTATATAGCTAATAAGACTTTAAGAAAAATCCTTTCTTCTCTATATAACCCTCTATATCTAAACCTAGCTAACCCTTACTTCTAGATAATAATATAGAGAACTTTAGAGATATTAATAAGCCTGGAATTTCCCCTCTAAGAGATTTACTAAAATTAGCTTTATCTAATATATTAAATAGTAAACTTAATTATCTAGAATACTAACTTTAAATATAAGTTCTTTAAATACTAAGTTAAAGTATAAGTGCTAAACCTTAATTATAAGTTATAATTATAGATATATTATCTTATTCTAAATATCCTAATACTTTAGATAAATATAACTATAATAGAGAAAACTATATCTAGCAGAGAGTTAATTAATAGAAATAGATAGAATAGAACACTTCTAAAGGGTTATATTACTATAATTTCTTATATCCACTTTAGTAGAGAGAATAGTTTTAGCTATATTAGAGTTTAGAATAGGATAAGAAATATAATAAGAAAGAGGAGGTTATAAGGCTATTATTAAGATATAGTTTATAACAGAAAATAATAGCACCTAATAGACCTTCTTAATAGTAAAATCACCTACTAAAAAGAAACTATTAAATAAAAGGATCTATAAATAGGATTTTATATATTTTTATATAAGTAAATTTATTTATCTATTAAGACTCTCCTTTATAATATTATAAAGAGTTTTAAGGAGATAATTAAAATAGAATAAGTAGAACTTAGCAGTATAATTTCTAAGAGAGCCCTCTTAGTATATAGATCTATTATAGAAGAACTATAATAAAGAAGGGAGGAGGAGTATAGAGGAGAGGAGAACTTATTATTATTATTATTAATATCTTAATACTTAATTCTTAAGTTTTTCAGGATTTTCTCAGCAAATTTATACTTATTTTCAGTAATCTCTTTTAATTAGATCTGCAAATTACTTTATATATCTTTTAAGCCTAGTTTTATTATTCTAGCCTGTTTATAGGTGGAGTTATATTATTTGCTATCCTTTCTAGCCCTTATAGTCCCAGCCTTTATTAATATACTCTAATCTCTTATATCTATATACCTATAGCTATAAAGCGTTTACTATAATAAAGGAAGCTTAACTTAAGTAATAATACTATAAGAGGCTTATACTATATATATTTATTAGCTTTCTAGTTAGCTATATATCTAGTAACTCCTTTTATATATAGAACCTACTATATATAGAAGTGTTTACTATATATAATATAATATTTAATAAGAAGAAGTTTTTTAATAGTAACTTAAAGGGGCTTATTAAAGAGTTCTAGTATATAGACCTTGCTATAATATAAGAGCAGATTAATCAGCTAATTAGTAAGAGCTATATATAAGCTGCTCTATAAGATACTAATAAGGAGATTAATAAGGTAGTTAAGTATAATAACTATACTAATAAGTATATAGAAGATCTAGGAGCTATAATACTAAAGAATATAGATATAGCTATATTATTACTATTATAGAGCCTAGTAGCCCTGGTTACTACTACTATACTAGAAATAAATAACACTTCTACCTATATAAATACTTATTTTAAACTAATAATCCCTCTAAAAACCCTGCTAATAGCATTTTTATAGCTCTATAAAATATACTTATAAGTATAAGGGGATATAGAAAAAGGTATAACCACTCTTTAAAATATATAAATAAAAATAGATAATATAAATTATTATTACTCTAGTGCTGCTATATGCTATAAACCTTATTTAAAGCTATCTTTCTAATAGGCTATATATAACTATACTAGAAGTATAAGACTATATAATTAGAAGATAGCCCTATAGCCTGGAGCACCTAGACTAATTATCTGCTAAGTATATATATAGAGTGGGATATCTCTAAAACTTTAATAGGAATAGGTTATACCCTTAAAGCAGCTATAGATAAGATAGACCTATAATAGTAAGTATTTACTATAGTTAAAGAATAAAGGCTAGAGAGTAAAAAGCACTATAGGAGTGCTATAATATATAATAGTCTAAGTAAATTAGATAAAATAGCTACTCTATTAGATTACTTCTAGTCTAGGTTACCTCTTCTACCTATATCTTATAATTAGTTAGTACTATATAATAGACTTATAAAACTATACCTATTTATAAAGGAATTTCTAGAAGCTGAGAAATCTTACCTAAAGAGATATAAAGTATTATAGTTCTAGTATAAAGTAGTAAAATAGGAGGCTTATAGTTACTAAGTGCTTAGCTGCTACTAGATCTATATATATAAACTTAATAAATATAGGTAGTTAGTGAAGTTTAAAGCAAAGCTAGTAATCTAAGATAACTAATAAGTAAAAGATATATAAAATATATATATAGTAATACTTATAGATATATTTTTCTAAGTACTAATAGCTATAGCTGCTTATTTTAATATAGAGCTATTATAATATAATACTATAAATATATTTATATATATATCTATTAATAAAATAGTATTTATAAGTATACTACTAGGCTACTACTATAATAGTAAGGTTCTATATCTATAAAAGGTGCTTTATAGACTATACTGCTTACTACTACTTTAGCAAAAACACTTAGAAGCTAGCCTTACTATACTTAACTTTAAATAGGTAGCTAGCAAAAACTGCTACTAGTAGTATAAGTAAGTAATATTCTTCTTCTATATAGATAATTATATATTAATATTTCCTTATAAGCATACTAAAAGCATAAAAGAGGCTATAAATGCCCTCTAGAAGTGCTACCACCTTAAAGGAAGTTAGAATCTATAATAGTTTCTTAGAATTAAAGTGCTCTATAATAGAGCTATATATAAGCTATAGCTATTATAGTTAGTATTTACAGATAAGATATAAAAGCTGCTTAAGTAGCATACTATAAGCCTTAATATAGATAATTAAGTATATATATCTATAATAAAAGATAAATTAGAACTATATAAAGAGGAGGTAGTCTTATAGGAGATTAATTACTACTAATACTATATTAGAATAATCCTATATATAGTAATAATAATATAGCCTAATATAGTATTTACTATAAGCTACCTTATAAGGTTTAATAATAACCCAGGCTCTATATAGCACTATACTACTAATTAAGTCCTCTAATACCTCTACTAAATATAATATCTCTGCTTTAAGTATAGCACTAAGCCTAGTAGACTAGATAATATACTTAAAGTTATTTTAGATACTAGCTTTATAGATAATATAGTTAACTAAAAAAGCTTATAAGTGCTTTTAATAAAGCTATTTAGAGGTATAATTATATAAAAGGCAAATAAGCAGATAATAGTTATAATATTAATAACTAAGATAGAGCTACTTATACTATCTTAAATAGTATATAAAGCCCTCTTTATAAGTTAGTTAATAACTATTCTATAAGTTTAACTTCTAAGTAATACTACTACTAAAGCTGCTTTTACTATATCTAGTATAATATTAATAATAATCTAAATCTAGTATAATAATTAATAAACTATTTAGCTAGTTAATATAAAGCTTATTTAGCTATAAATAAAGCTATAATATATTAATATCTATAACTACTAGCTATAGTAGAAGATTATAAAAAGATATATAGTAGTTAGCTATACTCTATTAGCAGAGATAATAGCAGATAAACTTATAAAAGTGCTTATACTATCTTAATTTAAAGTATTTTATAGTTAGCTATAAATAAGTAACTAATATATATAACTAGAAGCAAACTATATATAGAACCTAGAAAAAGAGGATAATATAAAGCATATAAAGGTAATAGAAACCTATATTTAAGATAAGATAGACTCTAATAGAGTTTAGAAATAGCCTTACTAGGCTAGTAATTCTTAAAGGGGTGTGTTAGATTATAGGGTCTAGAATATATAGTATAAGTTAGGTGTAATATTAGTCTAGCTCTGTATATAGGCCTAAAGCAGCCTGGGCATACTAATAGCAACTAGGGTATATACAGGAAAAAGGGGTTAGGACGTGCCCAAATAAGGGTGAATATATAAAATAACACACACACTATAGTATTATAAATATATATACAATTACACCCAATTTAACAACACTAGTCTCTTATAATTACCCCCCTCTCCAGGCTACTTAGTCCCTTAAGTGTATACTAGAGATAAGACAGATAAGCATATACAGACTCCAAGGTCTATATAACTAATATTACTATATACACACCCTCTAAGCCTAACTTAGAACTATACTAGCATATAGCCCTACTATCTGCTATTATTATGCTATAGCAGGTACCTAGTAGGATTTAAACTGCTAACCTCTATATAGCTAAAAGGGCTAAGTCCAGGAAACCTATAAAGTGTGTGGAAAGTTATAACACTTTAGGTAGTATACCGCAGTAATATAATTATAATAATAAGGATTCTATACACAGTTAGAGGTCAGAAATAAGGGTCTAATAAGCATATTAATTAAAGTTATATAAGCAAAGCTATCCTTATACTAAATTACAGTATGCCTAGTGCTCCTCTTATATATTATTAAGCCCTTAAGTCACTACTTATACCTCTAACCTATATATAGCTTAATATTACACTATATATAGCCTACCTATTATAGTGAGATACTACTTATAGTTATAACACTCCTCCTTACTAAGAACTTAGTTTATATATATATTAAACCTTCTTAGCATAATCCTCTATAGTAGTATTAGCTCTAAATAGCCTTATACTGCTCTTCTTATAGAGTTATTTAAAGATTATCCTTTTAAGTAGCTTTATAAATAGGTTAGCTATATTATCTACTAATAATATATACTTAAAGTTAACCTCACTATATTTAATAACCTCTTATATAAAGTGGTTATGAATCTATATATACTTTATATAGTTATTTATAGACTCCCTCTTTATAAGTGTGACAGCTTCTATATTATCTATCTATATATAAAGGGGTTTTTTAAGCTTTACTCTAAGTTTATTTAGGAAATTATATATCTAAAGCGCTTTTAATATTATAGATAATACTATATAGTATTTAGCCTTAGTTAATAACTTAGAGACTATAGTCTATTATTATAATCTCTATAATATAGGCCTATTAGCTATAAAGAAGATCTATTCTATTATTAAGTATACTATATCCTTATAGCTAGTATAGTTACGATTAATATAGTTATAGAGATTCTATTTATTTAGGTCTCTAGTCTTATATTTATTATTATAACTTATTATAAAGAAAGGATATATACTAAGATACTATATTAAGTACTTTATACCCTTCTTATATAACTTATTAAAATAATAAGAGAACCTAGCCTATAGTTCTATACTAAAGAAGAGGTCTAGCTATATAATAAGCACTCTAAAGCTAACTTTACCTAATACTCTCTAGTACTAGTTCTAGAGATCTAGATCTAATAAGGTTTCTATACTAGAAACTATAAAGTTAAGTATCCTAGTCTTAATAGGTATCTTTATAGGCCTAATCTCTGCTCTAAATTTCTATACTATATTAGCTAAGTATATCTCTTAGCTAATAATAGTCTTTTAATACTCCTTATTAAAGGTAAGTTAAATACTAAGAAAGCTATTAGATACTTTAAGGTTATTAACCTTAATCTTATTACTTATATATTTATAGATTATATCTAGAGCAGCTTCTAGTCCTATTACTAGAATATTA
>JAVHLV010000663.1:0-17129 GCA_036785495.1 Colletotrichum neosansevieriae
ATATATTTATAGTATTATATTATAATAGCTTTATATTAAAATAAGTAGCTATAGCTATTAGCACTTAGAAAGATATATCTATAAGCATTACTATATATATATTATATATATCTTTTACTTATTAGTTACTTTATATATATTCTATATATCTTTTACTTATTAGTTACTTTAGATTATAAGTCTTACTTTAAACTTTACTAACTACCTATATTTATTAAGTTTATATATATAAACCTAGTAGTAGCTAAGTACTTAATAACTATACGCCTTCTACTTTGCTACTTTATATTAGGACTATAATACTTTATATTTCTTTAAGTGAGATCTTTTAGCTTCTAGAAATTTCTTTATAAATAGATATAGTTTTATAAACCTATTATATAATACTAGCTAATTATAAGATATAGATAGAGAAGGTAACTTAAACTAGAGGTAATCTAATAGAGTAGCTATTTTATCTAATTTACTTAGACTGCTATATACTATAGTATTTCTATAGCACTTTATACTCTTTAATCTTTATTCTTTAGTTATAGTAGATACTTACTATTATAGATCTATCTTATCTATAGCTGCTTTAAGGGTATAACTTACTTCTATTAAAGTTTTAGAGGTATCCTACTTTATATATATACTTAGTAGGTAATTAGTCTAGGTGCTCTAAACTATAGAGCTATCTTCTAATTATATAGTTTTATGCTTCTAGTATAGCTATATATAGTCTGCTAGAAAGGTAGCTTTAAATAAGATTTATAGTATATAGTAGTACTAGAGCAATAATAATTTATATTATCTATTTTTATTTATGTATTTTAAAGGGTAGTTATGCCTTTCTCTATACTCCCTTATAGTTATAAGTATGCTTTATAGAGCTATAAAAAACGCTATTAGTGGGGTTTCTAGAGGGGTTATTAGTTTAAAATAAGTGTTTATATAGATAGAAGTGTTATTTATTTCTAGTATAGTGGTAGTAGCTAGGGCTATTAGACTTTATAGTAGTAATAATATAGCTATATCTATATTCTTTAATACTATAGCTTCTAGATCTTCTATATGCTTATTAGTATAGTTATTATACTTAACTATCTTATCTATCTCTTTATTAGTATTTTATAGAGCAGCTTATATATAGCTCTTACTAATTAGCTAGTTAATCTACTCTTATATTATAATAAGATCTATATACCAGAACTCTTTAGTAAGCTCCTTTAAGTTACTATTAAAAAACTTCTTCTTATTAAATATTATATTATATATAGTAAATACTTCTATATATAGCAGGTTCTATATATAAAAGGAGTTACTAAATATATAGCCTACTAAAAAGCTAATAAATATATATAGTTTAAGCCTCTTATAGTATTATTACTTAAGTTAAGCTTCCTTTATTATAGCAAACACCTTATAGTTATAGATATATAGATATAAAAGGTTAGAGTATATATAATTAGCAGACTTACTTACCTAAAAGTGCTTATTAAATAGCTTATAGAGTATTTACTAGCCTCTTACTATTATAAGTATATAGTTATATAGATAAGTAGATAACTTTATTATCTTAAACTATAGTATATCTAGTAGCTTTATACCTATTACTATAGCTTTTATATACTCCTTAATTATAGTACTAACTTATTCTGCTCCTCTCTTCTATACTTAGATATTAGTAGTAGAGAGCTTAAAGCAGATATCTTATACCTTAATATCAGTAATAATATATAAGTGCTTTATAAGCTTAAGGTCTATTTTAATTATCTTTATATATACTTTATACTATATTAAGAATATTATTAAGTAGTCTTTAATTACTATAAGGAGCTTATTTATACCTTATTATATAAGATAGAAATCCTAGATATATATTATAGGTTAATCTATTATAAGAAGCATTAAGTAATACTCTTTATATCCTTTATTATAATTATAGAAGTCTAAGATAATATATTTACCTAGCTCTATATATTTAATAGACTTTTATAGTACTTATTATACTTAGTAGTAAACTTTGCCTATACTATAAGTATTATAGTTAATTATTATAATAGACTTACCCTCTTAGATAAGACAGACTCTTCTTATACTATTTAAGAGGTATTAAATAGCTTTTAGTTTTAGATATCTAAGATACTAGTACTATATTATAGTACTACTATAAATAGGTTATTACTTTATTATTATATTATATATATATATATAGCGCTTAGCTAGGAGTTACTAAGCGCTTATAAGGAATATAGTACCTATCTTATCTCTTTTACTCTATAATAGAGCACTCTCTAAGATCTCTCTATACTTAAGAACCTGCTAGTAATACCTCTTATCTAATATATAGAGGTAGATATAATCTAAGATTTAAAGATAGTTATTTTATAGGCTTATATTCTACTAGATACTATATTAGTATAGCTTTCTAAGTAATATAAGGTTATTTATAAATCTATAATAGAGTACTATATTATATAGTTATAGGTATATTATACTTCTACTATACCCCTTTACTTTAATATTAACTATACTATATCCCTTAATAGAGACCTGGTATATACTAGCCTCTAAAAAGTTACTAGGAACTGCTTTAGTAAGTATAGTAAACTATAAGGTATTATTACATATATATATTATTACTCTAGAGTTTAGAATAGTAGAGTTATAGAGTTAGTAGTTATTTAACTATATATAAAATATAGACTTAAAGGTCTCTCTATAGTAGCTATATAGTTATTTATCCTCTATATACTATTTACTACTTAATTTAAACTTATAAATATACTTTATAAGCTCCTTATTATTATTAATATACTCTTCTACTAAGTAGTAAAGAGATTTACTTCTCTAAAGATATTTTAGATATAGTTCTTTAAATATAATCTAGCACTTAGCTAAGAGGTAATAACTATAGTAGGCTAGGTAGAGGCTCTTTTTATTAGTTATTTATATAGTTATAAACACCCTTTTATAGCCTTTAAATACTATAAGTTACCCTCCTCTATATACTTAGTATATAGTAGGTCTTTGCTTCTTAGATACTTCTAAGTTATTCTTAGATATAGTATTCTCCTTATATCTTAGTATAGTAGAGCTAAATGCTCCTTAGCCTGTTTTAGTATATAGGTTAGCTATTTTAAATATATTAAGAGTAACTTAGATATTTTTTAGTATATCTTCTATAATAAAGAAGCTAGTATTTATATATAATTATACTATTATTTAGTATATATAAATTTAGGTGTCTAAATTACTATTACTAAGAGCTATTATAAAATCTATAAATTATTAGTTAGGCTTCTTTACTTATATAAAGCTGCTAGTCTATACTTTAATAATAGCTTTCTCCCACTTTATAAGCTATTTCTCTATATTATACTTTATAAGTAGCTTCTTATATACTAGGAGGTTTAGAGTTATAGTATAGCTACTTCTAGCAATAGCTTTATACTTATAAGTAGTAATACTAATACTCTTATAAAATATATATATCTAGTAGTTAATATCCTTATCTATAGTATAGTATAGATATAGGAGATCTAGATAGATATTATTATAGATCTAGTTTTAGAGTATATATTATTACTTTTTATATACTTTATAGTACTTATCTCTAAATATATAATCTACTTAGTATACTTAATATAGCTTATAATTTGCTTTAGATAGGTCTATAATTATATTAGTATATATAATAGTTATATTATTACTTAGTAGTATAACTACTATACTATTTACTATACTATTTATAGAGTAGTTAGAGATATTTAGAATAGTTAGCTCTATAATCTTACCTCTAAAGTAGCTTTAGAGTATACTATCTATATTTAGAATAGCAGTATATAGATTAATACTATTCTATAGCTTAAGGCTAGATATCTTTATATATAGGAGGTTAATCTAGAGGATCTAGTTACTATATCTACATAGCTAAAAAGCAGTTATAGTAGTTATTATCTTATAATTAAGGTTTAGAGTAGTATTTATAGCAATATAGTATATATTAGACTATTAATTATTAAATTAGACATAATTATATATATATTTATAATACTATAGTATATATATTCCTCTATATATTTTTCCTTATTTAGGTGTATCCTAACCCCCTTTTCCTATATGCACTCTGGTTATAGTTAGTGCGCCCGGGCTGCTTCAGGCCTGTGTATAGAGCCGGACTAACGTTGCGCCTGACTCGCACTGCGCGTTCTGGACTCTATAATCTGATATTAGTAACCTCTAGAGCTGCTCCTCTCTTCTAGTTTATATCCTAGAGTATAATAACTTAGACCTAGCTATTAAGATATCTAATCTAATAGCTAGACTTATTAGTATTCTAGATCTTAGAGCTTTTAATATTATATAGATTAATATAGATCTTAAGCTAACTAAAGAGGTTCTAGATTAGAGTTAGGTCTAACTCTGCTCCTTTTTAATAAAGCTTAACTAGCTTAATAAACCTAGACTTCTTAAGCTCTAGATAATTCTAGAGCTAAGTAGATATGAATGCCTTTAATACTAGCTCTTAGCCTTAGATTATCTCGAGACTATTTATAGTCTCTTTAATAATAACTAGGGTTATTAAGAGCTAGTATCTAAAAGCTAGATTATAAAGGCTTTAAGAGTAGTGTCTTTAGCTAGTATTAGTAACTAGGGCTAACTATTAGGTCTTATAATACTCTGCCTAGCCTTAAGATACTTAATATACTTTATAATACTAGTATAAGAAACCTTATACTAGGTAGTAATAGACTATATACTTTTAATAGCACTAGATTTATAGTTCTGAGAGATACTAGTATAGTTCTATTATTGCTATATATATAGAGTAACTATAGCTTTCTGGGTAGGGTTTAAATCTATAGGATTTAAGAGAGTTATTATAATAAATATATATAAAAAAGGATAATTTAAAATAGAGCAAATTAGCGTTATCTAATAGTTTTAAAAGTATAATATTTAGGTGGGAAAAGGCTAAAAATATAACTAGTAATAGACTTAGTGTGGAAACGACTTTTTAATATAGTTAAGGGTTTTTTGCCCCTCTATATAAGTAGGAGGTATAAACGCAAGCCCGCGACGCTCTATACCCCTAGATAATATCTATTAACTTATTCTCTTACCTATTATCTATGCTACTCATACCTCGATTACTGCTTTGTCTGCTAGCTATACTATTATTAGTAATACTCTCTCTATTAGTTAGTATAAGCTATACTTACTAATTTCTTAAGAGCTGCCTCTGCTTTAGTATTATAGAGGGTCTATTTAAAGAAGGGCTACTCTATAGAGTGCTTAATAATCTATCTAACCTCTATTACTAAGTCTACTTACTTATTTATAATAAGTTAGTATATCTATAAGTTCTCTATAAAAGTATTAATAAGAGCTTTCTTAAGAGCTATACTAAGAATATACTCTTAGTATTATATAGGCTACTTAATAAAATAGAGAGTCTTATTAATTATATTAATACTAAACTCTTATATAATATTTTATATATTATTAATATTAGTAGGTATGCTTTATATATAGCTAGTATATTAATATACTAAGTTTAGTATTAATATCTTAGAGGACTTATTATAGGTTATAGAATAAGAAAGAGAGATAGATATAAATCCCTACTTATAGAGCTTTTTATGCTTCTAGCTATAAGAACCTCTTTAGAGGTTAAGAAGTTATCTCTTATATATATAATACTTTACTAAAAGGTTTAGTAAAGGTATTACTATAAGAGCCTTAGTAGTCTACTTAGCTCTAATATAATTAGCTCTATTATATATAGTATAGTATTATCTATACTATTACTATTCTACTAGTCTATTTAGCTAGAGTATATATCTAACTTTATAATATTTAAAGGCTTTACTTACTAATAGAAATATATAGGGTTTCTATATTATTATCCTTAACTAGTAGAGAGTATAGATTAAAGTGCCTCTATAGTATTTCCCAAATTATATATATAAACTAAGTGAATTTATTATAGTCTTTTTCATAGAAAGCTATATTATAACTATAAACTTAATATACTTTATTTTAGTAATATTAAGTAGACTATTATTCTTAGAAAGCTAGATTTTAAAAGCAACTTTATATTTCTTAAATATAAACCTATTTTATCTTATATTTCTATTTTAATAAGCTAAAGTAGTATTATAGTAATAATCTCTTTATTAAATAAGTTTAAAAAAAACTATAGAAGCTCTTTTATAAGCTATATAGTAATAGATTAGATACTATAATACTATAATATCTTTATATAAAGTATCCTAGTCTATATATACTTATATATCTAATTGATAATATATAGAGAGTAAAAACTAAAAGCTCTTCTTAAGTTATATATAAAGCCTATATTATTACTTATATAAAGAAGGTTATCTTAAGATATACTTTAGAAGCTAAATCTAAATATCTATATTACTATATGAGCTAGAACCTATTTAACTTTCTATAGGGGTAATATTACTTTAGTGAATTATAGTTACTAGTTATTAATGATTAATATATTAAATATATATTTAGATTTAGGCTTATAGAAAAGAACTATAGATTAGTTACTAAAGTTCTAATTTAGTTTAAAGCTTAGATATAATACTAAAAGAGTTTATTAATCTATAAAATCTATATTAATATTAGATACTTTATAATTAAGATAAAGAGCAAAATAGGATTCTAGTAATAATATATTAAATAATAGATTAAACTAGAAAACCCTCCTCTATATATAAAGAAACTACTTAATATACCTAAATATATAAAGTAAGAAGTAAATTAATAAAGATATTAAAATCTAGGTTAGAGTAAGACTCCTTAAAGATATATAGTTAGAATATATTTAAATAGATATCTATTTATTTAATATTAAGTTTATAGTTATAACATAGTTCCCTGTAAAAAAGACTATAACAAATTCACTCAGTTTATGGGTATAATTTGGAAAACACTATAGAGGCACTTTAACCTATACCCTCTACTAGTTAAGGATAATAATATAGAAACCTAATATATTCCTGCTAGTAAGCAAACTATCTAAATATCACTATATAAAGTTAGATGCACGCTCTAGCTAAATAGACTAGTGGAACAGTAATAGTGCAGGCAACACTGCGCTGCACATAATAGGGCTAATTATATTAGAGCTAAGTAGGCTACTAAGGCTTTTATAGCCTGGAAACACCTTCTAGCAAGGTGCTATAAAAAACACCTAAAAGGTAAACCTTTTAGTAAGGTAAACACTACTATATAAGATATCTGATAACTCCTTGCCTAAAGGTTAACCTTCTAGCAAAGTATATATAAGAGATAACTCCTTAACCTTCTAAGAGGTTCTTATAGCTAGAAGCATAAAAAGCTCTATAAGCAGGGCTTTATGCCTATCTCTCTTCCTTATCCTTATCCTATAACTTATAATAAATCCTCTAAGATAGTAGCACTACACCTAGCATATTAATATACTAGATATATATAAGGTATACCTATTATTACTAGTAATATAAACCAGATTACTATAAAGTTTAGTATTAATATAATTAATAAAAACTCCTCCTTCTTTAACTAACCTAGCCTATATAAAGAGTATATTATTAGTATAGCTCTTAGAAGAGCTCACCTTAATACTCCTATAGGGGATACTAATATATATAGTTATATTATATAAAAATAAGCAAACCTAGCTTTAGAAGTTAAATAGGTTATTATGCATCCTATCTATTAGCCCTTCTTTAAACAGGCCCTCTATAATACTAAGGCAGAGGCAGCCCTATAGGGATTAGTGAGTATAGCTTATACTAACTAACAGAGAGAGTATTGCTAATAACGGCATAGCTGCTGCGAAGGCGTTAGTCAGCCTAATCAAATAAGAAAACTAGCAGACAAAGCAGTAATAGAGGCAGCATTAGTAGCACAGGTAATAGGCAAGAGGATAAGTTAATAGTTTAGTAGTCTGTAGTAATTAAGCAATTAAAAACTATATTATTATCAAACTGTGAAGTTAAGGATTATAAGACTATAGATAGGCATATATAAGTGTGGCTGTAGTTAGAATAGGATCACGTGACTAAAGGCTATATGTATTATTAGGAGGCGCGGTGCAGAGTTAGAAGGTCTGTTATAAAGCAGGTAAAATCACTATATAGTAGCTAGAGGCCTATTTATTTAATATAAGCTTAAGTAAATTCTATAGTTAACTCTTTCTAAATTAAGTAAAGACTTAATAGTTTTAAAACCTTTAGTATTAATATAAAAAAAGCTTATTTTAAGCTTCTTAGAAAACGTTTAGCTATATTAGGGATATATATATATATATAGATATGAAATATACTTTTTAAAATAGAAAAGGAAATAGAGTAAAAGGAAAGAATATTCTAAGATTTAACTAAAGAGATATATTAAATATTTAGTAAGCTATACTCTAAATATCTATAATCTAGATTATATTTAGATCCCTAGGATTAACTCAGTAATTATAATATAGTAGATTACTTTTAATAAGTATAATTCTATTTATTACAAAATAAGGTAATTATAATAAAGCATTTTATCATATAGGAAATTATTAAAAGAATTACTAAGCCTATTAATATAGCTATTATAGATATTAAAGAATTACTAAGTAAATTACAGGCTTTAACTTAAAGTACTTAAGATGTTAATATAGAAGAATATACTATAAAAGATATTTTTAATATAGTAGGAGGCTTAATAACTCTAGATAATACTCTAGAGCCTAAAGGTATACTAAGAGTAGAGACTAGAAAATAAAAAAGTATAAATAATAAAAAAGACGGAGAGCTATTAATACTAAACCTTTAACTATAACAAAACTAATAACTATCTCTGAATATTAGTTACTATAATAGAGATAGAAATTATATATAGTAACATTATACTATATAATAAAACGCTTAATATAAATAAGGTATAGTATAATAGAGAATAGAAGTATTAAAAGTATAAAAGGAAGAATTATAGCTTAGTAATAAGATATAGCTATTAAGTTTATAACTTAGGACTAGGAAATAGAGTATTTATAATAATATTATATAATAATAACTTAGTTCTAAAAGGAGATAATCTATTATAATGAGACTTTTTTAATATCTTTCTACCTAATTAATAAAGAGTAATTTAAGAGGGGGATTATATATATAAAATACTATATATAGGTTTTAGTGCTATAGTATATATAAATAAGGCTATAAGACTTAGAATAATATATAAGGATAAATAATATATTAATAACCTTATTAAACGTTTTAAAAACTAAAAGGACTTTTAGAATCTCCTACTAAAGGTTTAATTAATATTTAAGTAAGTAGCATAAGATAAAGTTAAACTACTATATCAAATAGAGACTTAGTATATTATTAACCTAAAGGATATATATTGGGAACCTCTTCTACTTAGGTAGGTTATTACCTATAAATATAATAAGAATAGGTATTTTAATACTATAAAGCATATATCTCGATATAAAGAGATAAATAATATATAAATAGTCTGTAGAAGATATATATAGCTATACTTATAGCTTAGATACTTTAAATAGTTTATCATTATAGCTTATTTTAAGCTTAAGATTTATTAATTATGGATTATAAATAAATTTCTAAATACTAAAATTCTTAATAGAGAGCTAGGTATTTGTAAGTTCCCTAAGGGTTTTAAGTAAGATAATAAGTATATTAAACTTAAATAAGTATTATATAGACTAAGGGAGTTACTATATTTTTAATATAAAGACTTTGGCTTTATACTCTATAATCTTAGTCTAGAGCTATATAGTAGGGATCTATATCTATTTATAGATTAAGAAATAATAATATTTAAAGCTCTAAAATAATAATTTAGTAGCTAAATAATTCTTTTTAATATATCTTCTTTATTATAAAAGAGTATCTATAATTATTAGACTTATGCTAGATTATAGGTTAGATAAAACTTAGAGCTCTCTTTATATATATATATTAAAAGCCTATAAGTTAATATATATCATAAGATTTATAGACTAAGTAACTATATTAGTAATAGTATTAAACTATATATATGTACTCTATAATAGGTTATATAACCTTATATATACCCTTCTATTATAGTATATATTATATTACTTCATAGATTATAGTATTAGTATAATATTAGTAGTCTTTTCTTTAAGGCTAGATATACTATAACTTACTGAAATATACTTCTATATTACTAATATCTATTATAGGCCTAAATTAGGCTCTAAACGTGAAATAATATAGGATTATATACTAATTATATTCTATATTTAGTATATCTAAATTCTTTCCTTCTAAGGCTCTAGAGCTAGCTTAGTATGCTTAGTACTATTTATCTAACCTCTTAGTCTTCTTATTATAAGTAATCTATCTCTCTATTTAAATTATTACTTTATTATTCTTCATAAAGTATTTAAGGGTTTAATTTAGAGTACCTTTTATAAGAGTATCTATAGAGTTCCTATTATTATTAATTTATTATACTTTATAGATCTCTCTTAGTCTCTAGCTATTATATAGTGATTTTACCTATTTTATAATAGACCTTCTAACTCTATACTATACCTCCTAATAATATATATAGCCTTTAGTTATATAAGCTTATAAACTACCTGTTCTAACTATAGCTATACTTATATATAGTTATCTATAGCTTTATAACCCTTAACGTTATAGTTTAATAATAATATCTATTAACTTATTCTCTTGCCTATTATGTATATTACTAATACTATCTTAATTACTGCTATATCTACTAGCAGCTATGTTATTATTAGTAATGCTCTCTCTATTTAGCGTAAGCTATACTTATTAATAAGTCCTAAAGAGCTGCTTCTACCTTAGTATTATAGAGGGTCTATTTAAAGAAGGGCTATTCTATAGAGTACCTAAAGACCTATCTAATCTCTATTACTAAGTCTGCTTATTTCTATATAATATAACTATATATATTAGTATTCTCTATAGAGGTATTAATAAGGGCTCTTTTAAGAGCTATATTGATAATATACTCTTACTATTATCTAGGCTGCTTAATAAAATAGAGATTATTAATTATATTAATACTAAACCTTTATATAATATTTTATATATTATTAATATTAATAGATATGCTTTATATATAGCTAGTATATTAATAAACTAGGTTTAGTATTAATATCTTCAAGGACTTATTATAGATTATAGAATAAGAATAAGGAAGAGAGATAAGTATAAAGCTCTACTTATAGAGCTTTTTATACTTCTAGCTATAAAAACCTCTTAGCAGGTTAAGAAGTTATCTCTTATATATATCTTACTAAAAAGTTTACTTTTTAGGTGTCTTTTATAGTACCTTACTGAAAGGTTTAGTAAAGGCATTTCTAGGCTATAAGAGCTTTAATAGCCTACTTAGCTCTAATATAATTAGCTATATTATATATAGTATAGTATTATCTATACTATTACTATTTTACTAGTCTATTTAGCTAGAGTATATATCTAACTTTATATAAGGGTTTGCTTATTAATAGAAATATATAGAGTTTCTATATTATTATCCTTAACTAGTAGAGAGTATAAGTTAAAGTGCCTCTATAGTGTTTCCTAAATTATATCTATAATCTAGGTAAATTTATTATAGTCTTTTTTATAGAGGGGCTATATTATAACTATAAACTTAATAGATCTCTCTCTTTCTATATAACTATTAAAGTGCTATAATATTAATTATTAATTACCTCTCTTTTATAATACTAAGCTTAATAAGGTATTTATATAGTAAGTATAAATTAGTATAGATAATAGTTAGAATATAAGGTTTGCTAAGGTAGTTAGTAGCTTTCTAAAGTATTATTATAATAGTATAGATAGGGTCTATACTTATAACTATACTATAGGCTTTAGAAACTAAGATACCTTAGATATAGACTTTAGAAGCTAGAATGCTTTAGGTAACTCTGTTATACTTTATTAAACTAAAGTAAATAATATTACCTTTAATTATAAGTATATTATTATCTATTACCTTATTAATAAGGATAATAATAAATCTAATCTATAATAAGAGGTTTATATTATTAATAAAGGAGCTATTAATAAAAATAAATAGCTTAGTATTTATTAAGTTAATAAGTATATATATAAGGCTGTAGTTAAGGCTCTTCTTATACTATTTAAGGTACTAATTAAGTACCCTTTTATCCTTAGTAGTTACCTCCTAATAGTATAGAGCTATAGAGAGGTTAAAGTATACCTCTAGTTAGTAAATCAATATAATATATATACCTCTTACTTATTATTAAATATATAACTATTTTTATTTAGTTAGAGTTACTATTAAGTTAATAAGCTTAATCTTATTTCCTTAGCTCCTTTAGTATAGAGTAAGACTACTATATATATTTAGTATAATAATATTATTATTAAATATTAATAAGTTATTAGAATTAAGTTATTATTTATTCTTTATAGTAAAACTAGTCTTTAAGAGTTTAGGGCTTATTATAAAAAGCTTAGTATTAAAAGTATAATTATATTATTTATTTATATATTAATAATACTAAAGCCTTTAGTAGTAGTTAATAAGATTAGTAAGCATAGGTTGAATAAGAATTAATCTATCTTAAGCTTTTCTCTATAATACCTATTATATATAGCTTATTAATAAGCTCTAGCTTCTAGAATACTATATAGAAGTTTAATAATGTTTTTAATTTAATTCTTAGGGTATTTGCTTTGAATTTTACTTAGAAGGTTTGCTTATATTATCCTATTAACGTCTATTTAGGATTGAATATATACCTATATAATATTCCTAAGCTATAGAATAAATCTCTTAGTTATGAGGGATAGTATTAAAGCAAGAAGTAATTATTAACTTACCCTTTAAATTATTAGCAATTATATAAGAATTAAAGTCTTATTATTATTATTATAACCTTAAATAATAAGGTATAACTTCTTATATAGTTAGTTAGTTCCCTTTTCCTTAACCTTATAAACTATATAGAATTTGAAGATTTAGGTTTTACTATAAATAGTAATATTATAGAGGATAATTTTAAAAATACTATATTTCTAAAGTATAGTTATCTTAGCTATTATAGAGATAGGAAAAGGTTCTCTTAGTATTATAATAATACCCTCCTCATATAGGTAGATAGTAAGGTTATAATCTAAATATTCTTTTATTATTTAAAAGATTATAATATTACTAATTTTATAACTAAGAGCCTTTACTATATTAGTAATAGAAATAGTATTAACTATAGTATTCTCTCTATTATTCTAGTCTATAAAGTAGTTACTTCTTTATATTAAATTTATAGTTAGTATTATAATAGCTTCTATATAGTTTTTTTGAGTAATCTTTCCCTTCTATATAGAAATAGGATTATAGATAATATTAGTATTAATATAGCATAGCTTTAGCCTTATCTAGTTTTTCTATTCTTCTAGAATTCTAGTCTAGAGAGTTTATTTATATACTATTATCCCTATTAGTACTATTAGTACTATTAGTGTTACGCTAACACTATAACCCGCAAAGTGGCAGGATATGCGCTGCACTTAATAGATACATACAAGGTTATATAACCCATCACAGAATATATATATATAGTTTAACACTACTGCTAATATAGTTAAGTGGAACTTAGAAATATAGATATATATTAACTTATAGGCTTTTAATATATATATATAAAGGGAGCTCTAAGTTCTATATAATCCTTATCCCAGCATAAAACTAATACTAATTAGTAGTTAACCTTATATATTATACTACTTAACTCCTATAGATTAGTAAGGATCACTTAAAGAGGCAAAGTGATAACTCCTATACTAGGTTTATAATCTAGCATATAAGAGACTTATCTTTATACTATTAAGGTTATTAGATATAAGGGGTAGGTTTGCTTATAGTATACCTATTATAAAGACCTTAATATATCTCTATATCTATTATATAAAAATAATTACTTCACTAATATAACTTATCACCTATAAATACTGCTTAAATAATAAGAATAAGAAATAATAGATAAATAATAGATCTGCAAATATTATAATAAGCTAATATAATAAAGGTACTGCTATAAAAGTATCTATCCTAACTAGATTACTATATTTAAGCTTAAGATTTATTCTCTCTAAATCTATATTACTACTCTTTAAAAACACTAGAAAATCTATAATATCTATACTTATATATACTAGAATATTGCAAAACCTTTGCTCAGAACGCTTAAATCACTTACTATAAGATAAGTGCTACTATTAACCTTATAATTATTAAAGAGGAATCGCTTTTAACCTGGAACCACGACTTATACCTAAATAAGAGATAAATCTAATACTACTAGTAACTTTTTACTAATATAATATATTATTTAGTATATAGTAAAATAACCCACTAGCAGATATAGTAAAAGATACTAAAAGACTATAATAACTTATAGTATTATTATTAGCACTACTAATACCTGCCTAAACCTAGAATTATTCTAACTAAGAGGTATAAAATAAGAATATTTATCTCTTTATACCTTAAAATAGTAAAGCATCTTTTCTATTTAGTTTATAGATAGAAGTATAGCTTAAGTATTCTTATCTATAATAAGTATAATAACACTATAGCAAGTAACTATAGCTACTACTATATAACTTATAATACTCTTACTACTAATAATAAACTTAGTATTTTAAAGGAAATAATAGAAGAAGATAATGCTAAATAATAGTAATACTGCTTTATAGATCTAATAAGAGTATTACTAAGACTAGGAATATAAAGCTTCACTTTAACTATACTAGAACTAGTAACTAGAGAACTAGCTATCTTAGTATAAATAAGGGAGACTTATACTATAGTAAAAGCTTTAATAAGAGACTCTGCTAGCTAAAACCTCACTAAGATATTTATTTACCTTTTTTTATATAATACTATTAACTACTATAGTAAATCCTTCTATACCTAGCTAATTAATACTATAGTTAGACCTATTAGTTATAGTAACTCCATATTATTAACTTATTATAGAACCCCTAATCCCTCTAAATATAAAAGTATTTATAAATAACTATAACTAGGATTAAATATTTAAATTTAATAATAAGACTATAGAGAAGGAGGTAAACACTAAGATCCTCTTTTACCTTAAAACCTATAAGGCTAATAGCCTTATAGATATAGCCTTATAGAGAGAATTTATATATAACTTTATTAATCTACTACTTATATTCTAAAACTAAGCTACTATAAGTATTATTTAATAACTCTATAACTACCTAATAATAGGTAGAATATATACTACCTATAATTCCCTATAAGTTATAGATTAACTCTTTATAATTATTATAGAGAATAATTTCCACTTTTAAATAACTAAGAAAGCTAAGAAATAAGTAAGTAAGAATACTATATTTATAAAGCTATAGAAAAACAAAGACTTTACTAGAGAGATTATAGATAGTAATAGTAAGAGAAGAGTAAAGTCTATACTTTTATAGACTAATAATAGAAGAAATATACCTATAAATAATAAGGCTCTATAACTAGTTAACCTTAGTTTAACTTTAAATACTAACTCTGCTCTAAATATTATAAATACTTAAATTAGACTTAAAAGTAATATATACTTACTTATATACTAACTTATAGATCTAACTAAGCTATATACTAATAAGATAAAATATAGTAGTAAAGGTATAGATATACTAAAGCTAAAACTCTATATCTTCTAGAATATATATAAGAGAGCAGGCCTTATAAAGGAATAAACACTATTTGCTTTTCTAATTATACTTAAAGAAAGAGTATTATATTATTACTATAAGATAATTTACTAAATTTAGCCTTATCTTAACCTAGACTAGATTATTACTAAGCTTAGTAAATATTTTAAAATAGAGAAATTTAAATAAGTATACCTTACTAAATAGAATATTACTATACTTATATTAATTATAAATAATAATCTATTTATAATAAAGCTTAAAGCCTTAGATTTGCTAATTAATACTCTTATAAAGATATAATCTATATTAAATACTACCTATAAAAGTAATAAGATCTTATATAACTAACTCCTTTAAGGTTACTAAGAGGTTAAGAAATATAAATAAGCTACTATAAACCCTATAACAAAGTCTAAGAGCCTCTATAACTAGCTTAAAGTTATAATTAGTAATATAGTTATATTTAGAAATAGTTAATTACCTCTATAACTATAATACTATACTAAGTAATACTAAATAGATTATAAATATAATAGCTAAGGCTAGAATAATCAATTTAGCTACTCTAGTCTACACTAAAACTTTAAATAAGATAATTTAAAGTAATAGTAAGATTCCTAGAAGTAGAAATACTATATCTATAAGAAGATAGGCTGCTATTTAATAAACTATATATAAAAAGAGAGAGATAAAGTATACTCCTGCTTTTAAAGCAATTTATAAATTTAAGATACTTTAAAGATAGCTTATTAGTAATTCCTTACTTAATATAAAGAGACTAAAGATAAGAGTTATAATAATTTAATAATAAATAATAAGAAGGATAAAGAGATTAAGATATACTTCTAGTTACTTAGAAAAGAGTAAGATAGTTAAGAGAACTAATAATCTAATAATAAATAGCAGACTTTATTCTTTGCCTAATTTGCAAACCTAAACACCTAATTAACCTATTTAGTAGATAAGAATACTATTACTAAGTATCTACTTAACTAAGTAGCTTATTATAGAATTACCTACTATAACCCTTTTAGATAAGTAACTAATAATACCCCTATTAATATCTTCACACTTAATAGAAGATATTCTTTAGAGATTTTCCAGAATATTATTCTAAATATAGAGGCTATAGGATTTTTAATAGCTAGTTATAACTAATAGATTATATTTAAAAGGACTAAGTTATCTAATATTATAATTAACCCTACTACTATAAAAGGAGTAAGTATTAAATTTAGTCTAGAAAGAGTAATTAAATTAATAGAAATAATAATAATCCTTATACCTTTTAGAGAAATAATATTCTATATTATATTAGTAAATACCCCTTTTCTCCTATACCTTATAGATATAGATAAACTAGGTATTTAATTTAATAATTTAAGGAACTATTTATAATAAGGAGACCTAATT
>JAVHLV010000664.1:0-17057 GCA_036785495.1 Colletotrichum neosansevieriae
ATTGCGTAAGTAATTACGTAATAGAAGCCTCTAGAAGGGCTAGAATAAGTATAAATAACTCCTCTCTCCCCTACCTAGCTAGTTACTAGTTAATAAGCCGAAATAATACCTATTTTAATACCTTCTTTATTACCTAAGCTGTTTTATGTAATATTCTTATATAATATTCCTATTACGTAATATGATTACGTAAGCGAGCTACCTCACTAAGACTTTAGTATTTAATTAGTAGTATTAATAGGCCTTAGTTAGCTACTTAATTACTATAGTTTAAATAAAATAACTAGTATAGTAGAAAAGAATAGCTAACTTAGTAATAGAGGGGTAGCTAAATTAGTAGTAAAGGTACTAAAGTTTAACATCTATTAAGTAGCTAGCTTAGATAAAAGTCTCCTTATTATTAAAAAGAAGCTAGATATAGCTCTATTTATAAATAACTAGGATAATAGTTTTGCTCTATAGTAAATAATTATAGAAGTTATTAAAATAGATATTTAAATAATCTATATTATTTAAGTAGAGGTGAAAAGGGGTAGTAGAGAGTATAATATAAAACACTATTTAACTAAATATAGTATTAACTATAATAGTACTAAATAAGTTTTTATAAGGTTTATTATTAAAATATACTCTTACTTAGTTAGTATTAGCTTTATTTATCTTAATTAAAAAGTAAGAATATTATAAAGCAGTAACTTACTATTAGCTAGTAGTAGAGACTTTAGTAATATCTAAATCTAGTATAATATTCTAGAAAACCTCCTTAGAGTATTTATTATTAAGTATAAATAGCTATATAGAGGTAGAGGTTTTAGGTAAAATAAGCTATATTAGAGATAAAGGAGATATAGAATTAGTAGCAGAATTAAAACCTATAACTATATAGAAAGTAGCTTAGTTTAGTAGTAAATTAGTTAACTTATTACTATTAACTATAAATATAGTATTAATAATATAAGTAGTAAATTTATAGAGTAAGCTAGGCTAAGATTTAATATCTTAGTAGTAATTCTATAAATATTACTTAGTATTATTATTAATATCTAAATTAGTAGTAGGGAGGTCTTAATTATTATTATTACCTTTAAAATTAAATAGAAAGGTATTAAAGTTATCTTTAATTAAGTTTTAAGAGTATTTAAACTTAAACTTATTAAACTCTTAGATATATTTATTAGCTAAGTGCTTTTATAAATAATAATTAGGCTTATAATAAATCTAGTAGTATTTAGGGTTATTTTAGTAGTTATTATATATTAACTAATAATATAGGGGAGGTTTTTATTAGTTTAGCTAGTTTTAGCAAAATTTACTATAATTAGAGCAATTTTAGTGGAAATTATATTATTAGTTACTGTTTTAGAAATATTAATCTATATATATTATATTAAACTTATTAGGGTCTTTAAAAGCTATAAATTAGGTAGTAAGACTTTAGTTAAAGTGGAAAGTAGCATTAATAGATAAATAAAGGGTATTATATAGATCTTAAAGGCTTATAAAGTGTTTATAGAGAGCTAGTTTATATTTATTAACTTCTTAGTAAGTATTATAGATTTTCTATTATAGAAGGATATTACTAGTATTATACTCTCTATTAAGTATAGGTTTAATAATAGAGAGGGTATTAAATAGGATTTTAAGGTTTTTAGTAATAGATTTTCTAGGATTCTTATATATAAGATTAGGTAATATAGTATTATTCTATAGTTTCTTATTAGTAATATAAAACTTTTTAGTTTTAAAGTAATTCTTTAATTATTTAATAATCTTAGTATATAGAGGTTAGAAAATCTAGTTTATAATATAGTAGAAGTAATATTACTAAATATTACTCTTTAATATTAGAGAGAAAGCTTTAGTATAATATTATAGAGAAATACTAGCTTTAGTATAATAATCTTTAAAAATAAGTAATTTAGACTCTAAAATATTTATCTTATTATTACTATATTTAAGATCTTTATTATTATAAAACTTTATAAGATCTAAAAGTTAGTATAAGAAAGGCCCTTTCTTAGATAGTATTATTTAGATATATAAAGGGGGGTTCTAATTTTACTTAAAATAAATTTAAGAGGTATTTTAAATATTCTAGAAGGAATTAGGGTTTAGAACTAGAGTAAGTCTATATAAGAGCTTAGTAGGTTTAGAGTTATTAATAAGGCTCTAATAGATAGGAGAAATAAGTACTATTAAGGCTTTTAGTAGCTATATAGGGGTAATTAGGGTTAATATAGAGTTATTAATATCTTTAGTGATTTTAGTAAAGAATTTAGAATCTTAGATATACTCTTTAATAAATAAGAGATATTATAACTTAACTTTAGTAAAGTTATTACTAGTCTAGAAGTAGTAAGATAATTATTTAATAATATTAGTAAGATTATTTTTTATTTAGTTAGAGTTAATAGTAATAAATACTTTATTAATAATAAGGGCTTTATAGAGAGCCTTAGTAGTAGGTAAGTCTATATAGTTAAAGACTTTAATAATATCCTAGAAGTTTTCTGTTACACTAACACTGTAACCCGCAAAGTGGCAGGATATGCGCTGCAATTAATGGATATATATAAGGTTACATAACCTATTATAGAGCATATATATATAGTTTAATACCACTGCTAATATAGTTAAGTGGAACTTAGAAATATAGATATATATTAACTTACAGACTTTTAATATATATATATATAAAGGGAGCTCTAAGTCCTATATAATCCTTAATCTAGCGTGAAACTAATACTAATTAGTGGTTAACCTTATAAGTTATACCACTTAACTCCTATAGATCAGTAAGGATTACTTAAAGAGGTAAAGTGATAACTTCTATACTAGATTTATAATCTAGTATATAAGGGACTTATCTTTATGCTATCCAGGTTATTAGGTATAAGAGGTAGGTTTGCTTATAGTATATCTATCTTAAAGACCTTAATATACCCCTATATCTATTATATAAATAATAACTTCACTAATATAACTTATTACCTATAAATACTGCTTATATAATAAGGATAAGAGATAATAGATAAATAAGAGATCTATAACTATTATAATAAGCTAGTATAATAAGGACCTTATTATAGAATTACCTATCTTAATAGGATTACTATCTCTAAGCTTAAGATCTACTCTCTCTATATTTATACTACTATTCTTTAAAAATACTAGAAAACTATAATATCTACACTTATATATACTGGAATATCATAAAACCTTTGCTTAGAATGCTTATATTATTTACTATAAAATATATATTACTATTAACCTTATAATTATTAAGAAGGGACTGCCTTTAACCTGAAACTATAACTTACACTTAAATAAGGAGTAAATCTAATACTACTAGTAACTTTTACTAAAATAACATATTATTTAGTATATAGCAAAATAACCTACTAGTAGATATAGTAAAAAGATACTAAAATGCTATAATAACTTATAGTATTATTATTAGCACTACTAATACCTACCTAAATCTAGAATTATTCTAACTAAGAGGTATAAAATAAGGATATCTATCCCTTTATATTTTAAAATAGTAAAGTATCTTTTCTGTTTAGTTTGCAGATAGGAGTGTAGCTTAAGTATTGCTACTTATAGTAAGTGTAATAATACTATAGTAAGTAACTATAGCTACTACTATATAATTTATAATATCCTTACTACTAATAATAAATCTAGTATTTTAAAGGAAAATAATAAAAGAAGATAATGCTAAATAATAGTAATACTACTTTATAGATCTAATAAGGATATTACTAAAACTAAAGATATAAAGCTTTACTTTAACTATGCTAGAACTTAGTAATTAGAGAACTAGCTATCTTAGTATAAATAAGGAAGACTTATACTATAGTAGAAGCTTTAATAAGAGACTCTGCTAGCTAAAACCTTACTAAGATATTTATTTACCTTCTTTTATATAATACTATTAACTACTATAGTGAATCCTTCTATATCTAGCTAATTAATACTATAGTTAGACCTATTAGTTATAGTAACTCCACACTATTAACTTATTATAAAACCTCTAATCCCTCTAAATATAAAGGTATTTATAAATAACTATAACTAGGGTTAAATATTTAAATTTAGTGATAAAACTATAGAGAAGGAGGCAAATATAAAAGTCCTCTTTTGCCTTAAAACCTATAAGGCTAATAGCCTTATAGATATAGCCTTATAGTAAGAGTTTATATATAACTTTATTAACCTACTACTTAAATTCTAGAACTAAGCTACTATAAGTATTATTTAATAACTCTATAACTATCTTATAATAGGTAGAGTATATACTGCCTATAATTCTCTATAAGTTATAGATTAACTCTTTACTATTATTATAGAGAATAACTTCCACTTTTAGATAACTGAGAAAGCTAAGAAATAAGTAAGTAAGAATGCTATATTTATAAAGCTATAGAAAAATAAAGACTTTGCTAGAGAAATTATAGATAGTAATAGTAAGAGAAGAGCAAAATTTATACTTTTATAGACTAATAATAGGAGAAATATACCTGTAAATAATAAAGCTCTATAGCTAGTTAACCTTAGTTTAACTTTAAATACTAACCCTACTCTAAATATTATAAATACTTAAATTAGACTTAAAAATAATATATACTTACTTATATACTAACTTATAGACCTAACTAAGCTATATACTAATAAGATAAAGTATAGCAGTAAAGGTATAGATATTCTAAAACTAAAACTCTATATCTTCTAGAATATATATAAGAGAGCAGGCCTTATAAAGAAATAAACACTATTTGCTTTTCTAATTATACTTAAAGAAAGGATATTATATTATTACTATAAGATAATTTACTAAATTTAGCCTTATCTTAACCCAGACTAGATTATTATTAAGCTTAGTAAATATTTTAAGATAGAGAAATTTAAATAAGTATATCTCACTAAATAGAATACCACTATACTTATATTAATTATAAATAATAATCTAGCTATAATAAAGCTTAAAGCCTTAGATTTACTAATTAATACTCTTACTAAGATATAACCTATATTAGATACTATCTATAAAAGTAATAAGATCCTATATAACTAACTCCTTTAAGGTTACTAAGGGGTTAAGGAATATAAATAAGCCACTATAAACCCTATAATAAAGTTTAAAAGCCTTTATAACTAGCTTAAAGTTATAATTAGTAATATAGTTATATTTAGGAATAGTTAATTACCCCTATAACTATAATACTATGCTAAGTAATACTAGATAGATTATAAGTATAATAGCTAAGACTAGAATAATTAATTTAGCTATTCTAGTTTATACTAAAACTTTAAATAAAATAATTTAAAGTAATAGTAAGATCCCTAAAAGCAGAGATACTATATCTATAAAAAGACAGGCTACTATTTAATAAACTATATATAAAAAGAGAGAAATAAAGTATACTTCTGCTTTTAAAGCAATTTACAGATTTAAGATACTTTAAAGATAGCTTACTAGTAATTTCTTACTTAATATAAAGGAACTAAAGATAAGAATTATAATAATTTAATAATAAATAATAAAGAGAATAAAGAGATTAAGATATACTTCTAGTTACTTAGAAAAGAGTAAGATAGTTAAGAGGACTAATAATCTAATAATAAATAGCAAACTTTATTCTTTGCCTAATTTATAGACCTAAATATCTAATTAACTTATTTAGTAGATAAGAATATTATTACTAAGTATCTACTTAACTAAGTAGCTTACTATAGGATCACCTACTATAACCCTTTTAAATAAGTAACTAATAATACTCCTATTAATATCTTTATACTTAATAAAAGATATTCTTTAGAGACTTTCTAGGGTATTATTCTAGATATAGAAGCTGCAGGATTTTTAATAGCTAGTTATAAATAATAGATTATACTTAAAAGGACTAAGTTACCTAATATTATAATTAACCCTGCTATTATAGGAGGGGTAAGTATTAAATTTAGTTTAGAGAGAGCAATTAAATTAATAAGAATAATAATTATCCCTATACCCTTTAGAGAAATAATATGCTATATTATATTAGTAAATACCCCTTTTCTCCTATACCTTATAGATATAGATAAACTAGATATTTAATTTAATAATTTAAGGAACTATTTATAATAAAGAGACCTAATTATCTCTATTATTTATAAATAGGGCTATCTATAGCTACTATTAGATATAGAGAAGATATTAGCCTGAAATAACCTTATAGAAACTAAATTATACTAACTCTATTAATGTTTTGGATATCTATTAGTCTACTAACTTTATAGGGTTTTATAGCAGTTAGGCTACTAAGTTAAGATATAAATAATTAAATATCTTATAAAGTTTTATAAACGTTACTAACTTAATATAGGAGCTTTAAACTGCTTTAAATTTACTTTTAAAGATAACTATAACTTTAACTATACTATAGTTATTAATATTATTTACCTTAACTTAAGACTAGTACTTTATATAGTTAATACTATTACTACCTTTAATATAGGAAGATTTCTATAAGATCTATTAGTAAGTATAGTACTTAATATACTTAAATAATACTAGATCTATACCTATCTTAGACCTCTAAATATAGTAATTACTAATACTAATACTAACTTTAGCTTATCTAAGTAGTATAGTATGCTCTATTTAATATTAATAACTACTACTAAAGTCCCTATTAAGGCTTATAACTCTGTTAGTAAAGTTAAGAGGTATTATATAATTCTTTAAAGAGTTTATAATATAATTTGCTAAAACCTTTTTAATATAGATTATAAGATAGTTTTCTAAATAGCTTTAAAAGCTATTAATAACACTATAGAGCTAAAAGGCTTAGTTTTAATATTACTTATCTTTAAAGTATATTTATAGCTTATTAATAAATCCCTTCTATTTCTAGAAATCTAGAAACAGGCAGCTACTATATAAAGGGTAATAGAAGACCTCTAAAAAGCCTAGGCCTTATACTAAGTTTTAGAAGCCCTTACTGCTTATAATAGACTAGATATATCTAGAACCCTATAGCTACTACTACTCTCACTTATATATATCTACTATAAAAAGAAGAGCTAGTAGAAACTATATAAACTCCTTACTATTAATAGTAAGACCTATATACTTAACCTCCTATATAGATCTTAAACCTTCTAATTAACTATTATCTACTTATAGTATAATACTAGTATTACTAGTAATACTAGTAAGAATAATAATAATATGCTAAAGGACTTTCTAAACTAGAATACTAAAAGAATAGAAGGACTAGATAAGAATAATGCTATACTAGTGCTAATACTAATATTACTACCTCTATATAAGAGGGGCAGATTACTAAAGAACTATATAGAAGCTATTATAATACCTACTATAAGTCTAATATAAAGAAGTAACTGCTTTATAGACTAAAATAGATAAGAGGATACTATAATTAATACTGTTTTTATTATTAATATAGTAAAAGCTCTTAGCTAAGAGATTAGTAATACTATAACCTTTCTAATAGCAAAAGAGTATTTAGATTATAACCTTGCTATCTGCTTATATAAGAAGGGTATTATTATAATACTAGGAGAACCTTTCTCTACCTCTATAACAGCTAAGATAACTGCACTTTAGAAACATAGTGTTTTTGAAATTATTTCCTATAATACTGCTATTTATAGTAAAACCTAGATTTTTAAATTCTATATAGTTTATAAAGTTAAAGGAAAAGAAACTAACTAACTTTATAAAAAGTTATAACTTATTATTTAAAGTTATAATAATAATAATAAGACTTTAATTCTTATATAATTACTAATAATTTAAAGGATAAGTTAATAATTACTTCTCGCTTTAGTGCTATTCCTTTTAGTAGAGGGATTTATCCTATAGCTTAGAGATATTATATAAGTATATATCTAGTTCTAAACAGAGCTTAATAGGATAATATTAGCAGACCTCTTAAGTGAAATTTAAAGCAAATACTCTAAGAATTAGATTATAAGGATTATTAAACCTCTATATAGTATTATAGAAGCTAGAACCTATTAGTAGGTAATCTATAGTAAGTATTATAGAGAAAAGCTTAAGATAGATTAATTCTTATTTAACCTATACTTACTAATCTCCTTAACTACTACTAATAGATTTAGTATTATTAATATATAAACTAATAATATAATTAGACTTTTAATACTAAGTTTCTCTAAATAAGAGGATAATAAACTTATAAAAGCTAGTTTTACTATAAAGGATAAATAATAACTTAACCTAAATAACTTATTAATATTTAATAGTAGTATTATTATACTAAATATAAATAGCAGTCTTACTCTATACTAAAAGGGATAGGGAAATAAGATTAAGCTTATTAACTTAAAGGCTATTTTAACTAAATAAAAACAGCAATATATTTAGTAAAGGGTGAGAGGTATATATATTATATTAATTTACTAACTAGAGGTATACTTTAATCTATTTATAGCTATATAGTATTAGAAGCTAAACGCTAAAGATAAAAAAGCGCTTAATTAATGCCTTAAATAGTAAAAGGAGAACCTTAACTATAGCCTTATATTTATACCTATTAACTTAGTAATAGCTAAACTATTTATTTTTATTAATAGCTCTTTTACTAATAATTTAGATCTCTTATTACAGATTAGATTTATTATTATTCTCACTAATAAGATAATAAATAATAATATATTTATAATCTATAGTAATACTATTTATTTTAGCTTAATAAAGTATAAGAGGGTTACTTAAAGTATTTTAGCTTCTAAAGTTTATAGTATAGTTACTAGTATAGACCTTACCTATACTATTATAATAACACTTTAAAAGGTTACTAACTGCTTTAAAAGACCTTATATTTCTATAATTATCTATACTAATTTATACTTACTATATAAATATCTTATTAAGCTTAGTACTATAAAGGAGAAATAACTAATAATTAATATTATAGCGCTTTAATAGTTCTATAAAAGGAGGGAGATCTATGAGGTAAGATAGATTAATAGTAATAATAACCCTGTAAATACTTTTATAAAGAGCACTTTAAATTAAACCCTTAAATACTTTATTAATAATAATAAAGTGATAGTTTATATAGAGGGATAGGTAACTTAAAAAGAGAAAGCTGAGAAGTTAGATAAATAGCACTAAGTATATTAAAGTGGCTCTAGTATCTTAGGAGATAAGGATTTAACTATATTAAACACAGAATAAGATTAGCATATAATTCTATGCTGTTTTTACGTTTTAAACCCACTTTAGGTCTATAATAGGTATTAGTAATATAGGAGTGTATTTTAGCGGGTTATAGTATATCTGGCCTTAAAGAAAAGACTGCTAGTGTTATGCTAATACTATAACCTATAAAGTAGCAGGATATATACTGCAATTAATAGATATATATGAGGTTATATAACCTATTATAGAGTATATATATATAGTTTAATACTACTACTAATATAGTTAAGTGGAACTTAGAAATACAGATATATATTAACTTACAGGCTTTTAACGTATATATATAAAGGGAGCTCCAAGTCCTATATGATCCTTAATCTGGCATAAAACTAATATTTTCCTTAAAGTAGGCTTATAGTTATAAACTATAAGTATCCTACTTAATATACTTTATAATATAGTAGGTAATATAGTTTATAATTTTTACTAAGTTAGTTTTTTTAGTATTAAAATCCCTAATTTTACTATATATATTAGAGTTAATAATAGCCTTAAAATTATAAGAAATAGGGATAATAGAGTAATACTAAGATTAGATAAGAGAGATAGAGGAGATATCTTTAAATATAGTAAAAAGGAGAAATAGTAATTACTTATAGAAAAATTTAAGTAGTAGACTTATATTAGTATTTTATATATAGATATCTTCTCTAGGTTATAGCTTTAGATATTAATCTATATATTAGATAACTTATAGTTATTTATATCCTTTAATAAGTAAAAGAGTTTAAGTATTAGATTTATAATTATACTTTAAATATAGATATCTTTTCTAAACTATAGCTTTAAATATTAATCTATTTATTAAGTGACTTATATTTATTTATACTCTTTTATAAATCTAGTATTTTCTTTTCTTAGATAGAGCTTTTTAGTTTAGGCTTTCTTTATAAAAATACTTCTTAAAAAGGAAATACTTAGTACTTACTTTCTAAAAAGGGCTTTCTAAAAAGGAAATAAACTTAAAAGGGGTTTATTAGAGAGAGGAGAAGTTATTAAATATAGAAAGGGTTTATTAATATATCTCTTAATCTTATTAATTCTTAGAGAGGATATTTTAATAAGGGGATTATTTCTTTTTCTTATATATACTTATTCTTAACTTTTATAAAGGAATTCTTAGATTATCTAGTTAAGATAAGAGAAATATAAAAAAAAGGAGGAAAATTTAGAGTTAAAATAATATTATTAACTAATCTAGGTAGTTTTTAATAAAAACTTAGTATATATCTTTTTATTCTAGAAAAATAGATATTACTAGCTATAAAGCTAATTAAAATAGATCTATTAGATCTTTATTATTAATAGAGTAACTACTAGCTAAAAGCCTTTTTACTACTTACTATAACTTAAATATAATTAATATAAAGTTTAGATAGAGAGATTAAAATATCTTAGAAGTAATAAATATAGAGGAGAGGTTATTAAGATATAAAGTAGGAAGAGTTATAGTGAGAGTAAAGGGTTATTTAAAGTAAGAGAGGGAAAGTAGAGAGAAATAAGATAAAAGTAGGTAATAAGTAGAGTTAGTAGCTTAAAATTAGAGAGTTTAGCTTAGATAGTTATAAATAAACTAAATTAGGTAGTTATTACTAAAAGTGAGGCTATAATATTCTAAATATCTTAGAATAGATAGAATAAGGCTATAAAATTATATAATTAATATAATTTTTACTATAATTATAACTTTTAGTAAAAGAATTATAGTAAGATATACTAATAGGTTATTAAGAGCTTACTACTACTCTTTTATAGTAAGTAGTTAGGGCTTACTGCTAATTAATAGGTTATTACTATTATTATTATAAATAAGAGGTTAAAGTGAGGGGATTTAGTGGTAAGAGAGGAGAAAGATAGAAAGAGAGAGTAGTAAGGTTAGTAAGTAGTATAGATAGGTGCTAAATATATTAAAATATATTAAAATATACTAAATTTACTAAAAAGACTTATAGAAGGTTAAAATTAGCAAAGCTAGTGATTTTTAAGGTTAAATAGAGGGAGAGGAGGGTTTTTAGAGGCTTTAAAAGCTCTAAAAGGGTGAAATTATTAATAATATAGTATAGTTAGGGATAGAGTTTTAGCAGAGCTAAAATTATTAGTAGTATTATATAGTAAAAAGGGTAAAGGTTTTAGTAGAGCTATAAAAGGTAAAAGGGGCTAAAAGAGAGTAGATATAAGAGGGAAAGTATATATTTTTACTATATAATAAAGAATTATAATTATTAATTATAGTAGTGAGGGTAAAGTTATTATAGAGTAGTCTATAGTTATTAATAATAGTGAGAAATCTAAAACTTTTTCTATAATATTAGTAATAACTTTAATAATTATAGATTAACTATAGAGGCTAAATACTTAGTAATTAAAGCTAGTCTCTCTATTAGTATAATAATCTAAATAAGAGGAGGCTTAGAACTATCTAAGTAGTAAATAGTTATTAAATAGAGATTTAAAAAATAGAAGCAGAGGCTATATACTTAGTTACTAAATCTAAAGTCTCTATTAGTTAATATTTAAAATCTAAGAGATAGAATTATTAAGATAAGAAAAATATCTTTTTAGTTATTTATATAACCTTACTAATCTATAATTATAAATAATATAATAGTGAGGTTATTTATTATAATTATAGATAGTATAATAGTAAAGTTAACTACTAATTAGTATTAGTTTCCTAAAATACTAATATAGTAAAGAGAGGGGTTAGGTAGAGCATAATATTAGTTTAAGATATATATATTAAGAAGAGAGGTATCTAGAGAGTAGTTAGTATAAAGAAATAATATAAGTAGCTAATAGAGGTAAGTTATATAATATTAGAGGTTATATAACTGCTTACCTAACTAGATTATAGTTATTTTAGCACTAGGCTGTGAATCCTAGTAGAGGCCAGGATCCAACCCACTAGGTAATATAGGTAATTATTCCCATAATAATATTATTTTAGGATTTTTCCCTCTTTATACTATATATATATTATAGCTAATAGATATAGAAGTCTTTTAGCTATTTAAAGAGACTTAATAGAAAACCCTTTATAAAGCTATTTATAGTAGAGCTCTTAACTTTATAAGAGGAGACTTAATTATAGTACTTTAGAGTATAACTAATACTATATTTATAAGTTATAATATTATAAATAGCTTTATAAGATTAGGAGTATAGCTAATATAATCTAACTTTATATTAAAATGCTTAGTAAAAAAGATATAGAAGGCTAAATAAATAATCCCTTCTTATCTTATATACTTCTTACTCTATAAAGACTGTTTTTAGGCTAGTGTGGAGAGTGCTAACTATATTATTAATAAGTATAGATTAATACTCTTATTACTAACTTATTATAACTTAGGCTTTATAAAGAAAGTACTAAAGGAGGGTTCTATATTAAATAACTAAGTAGTTATTATAAGAGATATACTATAAAACCCTATAATAAAAATACATAATAATATAGAGGCTATATAATAGAGGTTGATTACGTAATACAGTGTATTACAGTACTATTAGTACTGTGTATACTGTTAGAAGAAGCCTCTAGAAAGTTGTGGAAACTGCTAGCTTTTACTGTCTAAGTTAAGGTTAAACCTAAAAGGGTTTTAGGTTACTGAATTACTTAATAAATAACCTAAATAAGGAAATAAGTGGGGTAGCTTAGCAAGCAGCTTATACAGCTATAGAAGGCTCTAGAATCTAAGCCTTAAGTATAAATAACTTACCTCTCCCTCTCTAGAATACTCCCTTTTACTTAGATAGTAGACACTTTAATATTAACTTATTTATACTTATTATTTCCCTTTTAAGCTATTGATTACGTTATTAACGATTATGTAACCTAAGAGGTTATAAGCCTAGCTTATATAAGCTGAAAAACGCTGAATAATGCTGAAAAAACCCAAAAAGCCTAAAATGACGAAACTGAGATTTAAACCTTAAGCCCTTCTATATAAGGCTAATACCTATACTGCTATACTATATAACCTTCTACCTATTTATACTATTAATTATAATAACTATATCTATAATAGATACTAAATTCACTGTCTCTAAGCTTAAAGAAGCCTCTAACTATACTACTTAGGCTTTAAGAGTTAAGGCTCTTTTAGCTAGTAAGGAGATAAATATTAACTTAGAGGCACCTATAAGTGAGTCTAATAAGGACCTAAATAATAAAGCACTAGCTTATATATAGCTATTATGCACTGATAGGCCCCTATAGGTTATAAAAGATGCTATAATAGCGCCTAAAGCCTGGAAAAAACTTACTAATTTATATAAGCTTAAGGGGTTTATAAATAAATTCCTAACTTATAGGGAATTCTTTAATACTACTTTAGAAGACTTTAGTAGTATAGAAGGATACCTTACTAAAGTTAAGGAATTAACTGATAATCTAGCTTATTATAAGCTAGCTTTACCTAAATAGGTTATTATAGCTTGGATTTTAAATAGCTTAGATAAAAGCTATAAGGGTTTTATAACTAATATAACCTAAAGCCTTAGAGCTAACCCAGAGGCCTATACTTTTGACTCTTTATTTGCTAATTTATTAGATAAATATAAGAGAAAAGGAGGAAAAAACACTATAAATTATACTAAAAAGGGGCCTAATTGGGTTAATAAAAAGCCCTGGAAAAAAACTAGGGGTTTATTCTGCAAAAACTGCAGAAAAAGAGGCTATACTGAAGAAAACTGTGCCTTTTTACACCCTGATAAGGCTCCTAAATAGTGGAAGCCTAAAAATAATAATAATAAAAAAGCTGAGAAACCAGCTTAACAGAGCTATAATTTAGCTAAAACAGTTAATATAACTGTTGATAACTAACTAAAAAACACTATAAATATAGCTGATAATATAGCTGAAAACTCCTCTATTACTGAGGATTTTAACCTTATGGATATAAACTATGAAGGAGGAAATACTCCTCTAGCAGTTAATAACTTCTATGAGGAAGATTATGAATTTGAAAACGTAAATATAACCTATAATAATAACCCTTATAATAATACTAATAATACTAACCTATTACTAGGTGGTTTAATAAAGCAGGAATTTAATAACCTAAAGAACTACTATAACTAGAATATAACTAGTTCTTTAAATAAAATCTCTTTCTGTTTAGATACTGCTGCTACTATTTATACTATTAGTGATATAAAATATCTATATAATATAAAAGATATAAAAGAAAGGGTTAAATGGGGAGAAGCGGGCTATTTAACTGTAACTAAAGAAGGATCTATAAAATTATCCTTTAATAATTAATATTCTATAATATTAAATAACGTCTACTATATACTAGAGCTAGGTATTAATCTACTTAGCTAAAATAAGCTTAATAATCTAGGAATAGCTTCTATTTTTTGGAAGCAACCTATTTTATATAATATAAAATAAGATAAAATACTAGCTGTAGGGTAAAAGAAGAATAACTTATACTTCTTTAATATACCCTCTGCTAACATAAATAATAATAGTAATAATAATACTATAAATATAACTAAAGATAACTTATATAATAAGGCTATACTTAATAAGCCCTACTATAATAATATACTATGGTATGAAAGACTAGGTTATGCTAACTATAAAGCTATATAAAAGCTAACTAAAGCTGCTATAACTAATACTGATATACTATTTTATAATAAAAGAATACCTTATGAAGCTTGCTTTAAAGGTAAGTTAACTAATAAGGTAAAATGTAATAACTATATAAATAAATAATATAGCTACTTAGATAAAGTAGCTAGAGACCTATATAGACCTATAAAACCACCTACTTATAATAACTATAAGTGGTTTTTAATACTTATAGATAAATATACTAGGTATGTATGGGGATGTCTCCTAAAAACAAAAGATTCTGAAGAGGTATCTGCTGCCTTTGAGGAATTTATAAATATACTAAATAATAATAATAATAATAAACGGGTTAAGGAATTTGATACTGATAGTGGCTTAGAATTTAATAATAAATAAATAAAAGCTATCTATATCTATTAGGGTATTATTTATAATATAAAGCCTCCTTATACCTATGAGCCTAACGGCATAGTTAAACAAATAATTCATACTATTATAAATAAAGTACAAACTATACTATATAATTCAGGTCTACCACTCTACTTATGGGGTGAAGCCTTTTTAGCTGCCTTATATTTATATAACAGAACCCCCCATAGCTCTATAGGCTATAAAACGCCTTATAAATTAAAGAATAGCTATAAGCTAGATATATCTAATATAAGAATATAGGGTAGTATATGCTATTATAAAAACAAAGACCCTAATCTAAAGAAACTAGATATAAGGGCAAGAAAGGGAGCTATAATAAACTATAGCAAAAATGGCTATAGAATATAGGATCTAATATCTAAAAAGGCTTTATGGTCTAGAGATATAGAAATCCTTGAAAATACCTTTATATCCTCTAATAATAAAGAGCTACTAATAACTATAAATCGTCCACAAATAATCAATAATAATAGCGGATATAATTAAGCTGAAAATGGCTCTATTCAGTTTGATATTAACCCACAAGAGGATATATTAAATAATAATAATAATAATAATAATAATAATAATAATAATAATAATAATAATAATAATAATAATAATAATAATAATAATAATAATAATAATAATAATACTAGCTCTAATATTGAAATACAAATCCTCCAATCTAATAATATTGATAAAGAAGCCTATACTTGGGTTGATAACAGCGCGCTACTTCTATTAATAGAAGACTGCCCAAGACTTAATATATTATCCGCTATTAACAAAACAAATAAAAAGGCTTCTTATATTCTCTCTACTACTAGTTTAGTAAGAGCCTGCTACCTATAAGCAAGCTATAACTAATATAAATAAAGATAAGTGGGTTGAAGGAATGCTTGCTGAAATAAAAGAGCTAGAAAATATTAATATGTGGGAAATAATCCCTAAACCACTAAAAGATAATAATATAAATATATTAGGTGGTAGATGGGTATATACTTTAAAAACTAATATAAAAGGGGAAATTCTATGCTATAAGGCTAGGTGGGTAGTATAAGGTTTTAATTAATATATAGGTATTGATTACCTTGAAACCTTTAGTACTACCTGTAGGCCTGAAAGCTATAGATTTCTACTATATTATAGTATATATAATAACTGGGATATATAGCAGTATAACGTCTCTAATGCCTTTGTCTATGCAGAGGTAGATAAAGAGATATATATGCAACTGCTAACTGGTTTTATTTATAATAAAGATATCAATAACCTAGAATTTGATATAAATTCCCCTATAAAACCCTATAATAAAAAATATATACTAAAGCTTAAAAAGGCCTTATATGGCCTAAAGTAAAGCCCACGACTATGGTATAAATATCTACGGTCTATCTTGTTAAATATAGGCTTTAAGGTTTCACCTTATGATGAAGCCTTATTTATATTAAATAATAATAATAAGTAGGTTTTAATAGCCTGCTATGTGGATGATATGCTTATGGCTATACTAAATAATACTATAACTAAATATATATATAACTCTTTATTAAAGAGTATAAAAATAAAGCCTATAGGGGTGCTTAGTAAGTTCCTAGGCTGTGAAATAACTATAGACTGTTAAAATAAGGCTTTATATATATATTAAAGCTAATATACTGAGAAAATACTTAATAAATATAATAAAAAATATATATATCCAGCTGAAATACCTATGGATAATAATATAAAGCTATATAAAAATATAGATATAGCTAAGCTAGAAGATATAACTATATATTAATAGTAAATAGGAGCTCTACTTTACTTAGCCTTAAA
>JAVHLV010000665.1:0-16985 GCA_036785495.1 Colletotrichum neosansevieriae
AAATATTTTATTCCTATTGCTATAAAAGGAACTTATATATTATTATTACTATACCTTTAGAGTGCTATAACTCTATGAATATAAGAGATATAAGAAAATGGATAATATATTTGGAATCCTTGCAAAATATGGCATATTTTGGTATATATATCCTATTACTAATATTATATAATCAGAATATTTGGAATAATAAGGTTTCAGAATAAGGTTAAAGTTAAGATTAAAATTAAAGTTAAGGTTAAGGTTAAAGTTAGTGTTAGAAGCTAAACTTTAACTTTAAACCTTAAACCTTAAACTTCGCTATTATTACCCTTTTGGGAAATAAGGTTTAACTCTAACCTAAAGGGCTGCAAGACCTTAGGAACTAAATTATCTATATATACCTACCTTTTCCTCTGCCTTTCTAGGCCTTAGATATTCTATATAGTTATTAAAATATATACCTTTTAATATCTATATTTTTCGCTCTATCTAAATATCATATTATATTATAGTATTTATACTGCTTATTGCCTATTTTTCCTATATCTAATTATAGGTAATATCTTTATATCCTAACTACCTCTCTGCTTTACTTCTTATCTTATAAGAAGTTACCTATAAATCTTATAGATACTAAGCTTAACTACTATTAGAAAAGCTTCTTTAAGATCTATTTAAAAGCTTTTAATAACACTTTATATTAGCTTAAAACCCTTATAGGGGAACCTCTTTATAGGTTAACTTATACTAGAAACTATTTAAAGAAGTTTATTAAGGCCTTAAAAGGTTTTTAGGAACTAGAAGATATTAACTAGTATAGACTTAACCTTATAGACTAACTTAATAAGATTTACTCTACTTATAGTTACTCCTACTTTAATAAAGATAATAAAGAAGAAGTAGAGAAACCTTTTACTAACTCTAATAATACTAACCCTCTATTAATAAGTAATCTAGATAGTAATATTTTATAATAGATTATATACTTAGTAGTATATTTATAGATCTTAAAGGAGGCTCTTAATTAGATAAGAGTAATATAGAAACTTTATATAAAGCTTTAGCTATTTAATCTAGTTAGAGATAGTTAGTATACTAAGATAGGAAATAACTCTATATAACCTGCTAGAATTAGTACTATTATAGAGAAATAGGCCTTTTTATATCTATAATAGATAAGGCTTATACTCTTAGAGGAAGCTTTGCTATACTTTCTATCTTAATTACTTAACTATAATTTTCTAGCTTAGTATATTAGAATAGATTATAGAGATAATACTAAAACTAGCCTACTTATACTTATATTATTCTGTTTATTATTTAAGTCTGCCCTTATACTCTTATAGTTCTAACCTTATTAGTAATAGTAGTATTTAGTTTAAGTATTATAGTTATATTAGGAATTATATTACGAAGATTACTACTATACTTATAGTAAGTCTTACTATATAGAACCTATTAGAAGTATATTATAACCTTTCTAGTAATTAGTATGCTCTATTTCTCTCTGTTACTACTTAGATATTCTATGCTTTATTCTAAAAGACCCTCTCTTTATAGCCTCCTGCCTTAACTAGACAGCCTCCCACTTTAAGTACTAGATCCTAACTTATTATTACTTAATAAGTTTTTAAGTTATAGTTTAACTTTAATAGTTTAGCTATATCTATAATACCTAGCTAGTTATCTTTATACTACTTCTAGATTAGCCCTCTGCGTTCTAAGGGGGGTATATCTCTATATAATACTATATTACTTTATATTATCTATCTGCTCTTCTTTAATTTCTGCTCCTATAATAATTACTTATCTGTTTTATATTTATAATAATATTTTTGCTTTTAAATTAACTCTTTGCTTATTCTCTTATATAACTATAGCTTTATATAGGTGGTTAGGTTAGTAAGTTTCTCTAGCTATAAATAGTTATATTATTAAAGAAACTAGAGATAAAGAAACCCTTTTACCTATATTTTAAGGTAGCTCTATTATATTAAAAAAGCATTATTATAGCTAGTTAATTTTACCTAATTTACTAAAACTTTATATAATTTTTCCTAGTTTTTCCTAGTCTTTTTTATATTATTTACATAGAGTATATATATTAAAGCATTTTAAAGTTAAATAAGGAGGATTTTATTTATTAATTTATATTTTTAGATCTATAAAGACTACTAAATATATAGAATATTATATTAGTTCTTTCTTTTTCCTGCTCTTTTCCTTTAAACTCTAGTTAGGATTTTAACCTGCTTTCTCTTATTAGAAATAGAGATATTTAAATTAGCTAGAGGGTAACTAGTAAGAATAAATAGTAACCTAGACTTATACCTTTTTAGCTAAGTCTTATAGTGCTCTACTATAGTTCTAAACTCTAAATAAGTTACTCTAAACCTTTCTATAGTTTACTAGTTAATCTAAAACTAGGTAATTACTTTCTGAAATTTACTACTCTATTATTCTAGATTATCTATATTATAGCTAAAAGCCTTATAGTTTCTCTTAGAGTTAAAGAAACACTTAAAATCTTATTTATAGTAAAAATAGTTAGTATAAGTATTACTAGATATACTTATATACTTAAAATATAGCTTATAGATCTAAGCTCTAGTAGCTTTATTATAGAGAGAGTAAGTATACTACTTATAACTATTATAAAAAACTATATTATAACCTCTATTAGCTTAAATATAGAAGTTATAGCTAACTTTAAGTCTATTAGAATTAATTATCTTTACTAGTTAAAGTTTAAAGGTATCTATAACTACTAAGATAATAAAGATATATCTATAAAAAAGTAGTTTCTTCTCTATTATATTCTAGTAATAAGAACTAGTATAAGCTTCCTAGAACTAATAAATAATAATCTTATAGTTATCTAAAAGTAAAACTTTTATATAGAAGTCTACTTTCTAGTATAGCTAGAAAGGCTCTAGAAGCTTAAGTAAGTATTATATAAGAGATACTATAACTTATATAAGAAGGTTAGTAAATATATAAAGTAAAAGCTAAAAAAATAAGTTTATTTACTATAAAGGAGTTAATAGAGGGCTTAATATATAGAGGGAAGTTATAGTTTCTCTTATTAGAAACTAGTTTATTTATAAGAAGCTAAAAGATATATTTTCTTAGCTAAGTTAGTATATAAGAATTATTAGGATTTCTAATAAAAGCTATAACTAATAAGTATTAAAGAAGGCTTAAGGTTATACTTTATAGATATAAAAGAGAAATTACTATTTCTATTATATTATAGAGAAAGAAGAAAAAGCTAGAAAGAGCTAGAAGAGATCTAGTTATATAACCTAGTTATTCTGCCTCCTATTAAATTATTTACTTAAAAGGTTAAGCCTTTCTTATAGTTAAGATTAATTAGGTAAGAAAAGGAGTTAACTCTTATAACTATCTTCTTCTACTATTTATTCTTATTCTATCTCTTTATTTTAGTTAGCTAATAATTAGTAACTAGTAGCCTGCTCCCTTTAATCTATATATAAATAACTATTTTATTCCTCTTAATATAAATAGATTTAACCTATTAATAATTAATTTAGTATTATAGGTTAGCTTAATTTATATTTTAAACCCTTTTTATAGATATTTAACTATAAAATTCCTACTCTAATCTATATTTATCTATATATAACTCTTCTTTATAATATTATAAACCTCTACTCTCTTATACTACTTATATACTCTTCTCTCCTTACTAAAAGCTTTAATTAAGTTTATAATTACCTCTATTTACTCTATTTTTAATAATATCTTTATTTAAGGGTTTTTCTACTAAGATTACTAATATCTAGGTTAAGAAAGTATTTTTTATTACTATTTTAGAGAAGTTTTCTTAGAAGTAAGATAAATAGAATAGTAAGCTTTTAGAAACTATAGTTATATCTGCTAACTCTATTCTCTTTAAAAGAATCTTAAATACTCTAACTATAAGAATTAATAAGTAATACTTAGTTAGATAGATACTTCCTTTTTACTTCTAATTTCCTTTTAAGCTAAATAAGAACCTTAAATATAAAGAGTTCTAGTAGCTTTATTTTAATATCTCTATAGCTTAACTTTATATTTATCTCTAATAGCCTTAACCTGTTAGATCTTAATAACTAGACTAGGCTAAAGAGAATAAAAAAGAGCTAGTTACTATAGTTAACTTATTTAATTTATAAGAGACTATTTAAACTAAGACTTTTCTTTTAGCTTCTAATATAGAAACTAGTTTCTAACTTCTTATTTATAACCTCTCTAATAGAATTAGCTTTATTAAATAATACTATATTTCTACTAATACTAAAATTAAAGATAGTAGAGCTACTATATTAAAAAGCTAGCTTACTATATTTATTTTCTAATTACTAGCTAAGAAGAGTAGTAGTAAAGAAGTAGTTTTTTACTTTATCTTACTTATTAACTAACTTTTAGGCTTTTTCTATTTCTATAATAACTTCTAGTATAATAGAAAAACAGAGTTATATTTTAAGATACTAATTAGATCTATAATAGCTATCTATAAGCTTCTTAATAGTATAATATTTATTTTTAAATACTTAGTTAAAGTTATCTATATATTTTAACTCTAAGAAGAGTAACTATAAATATTAAATATACTCTATTTTAAATAGCTTTGCTACTATATATAACTAGAGTTAGCTAAGTACTAAACTAGTTCTTCCTTTAAAGGAATTTTTAATATATAGATAAATTAAATTACTTCTAAGTTTTATAATAGAGATCTAGAAGTAAATAGTATAGTCTTTCTAATTCTATTAAGAATTACTAATAGAGCTAAATATATTAAAAAGATTATCTCTCTACTATATAATAAGAAGATTTAGAAGATAATTTATACTTAGAACTTTATAGTCTCTAACTTTATATCTATAAATAGATTATCTCTAATATAGTTTTATCTTAGATATCTTAAAATACTTAACTTTAACTCTAAAGTGTTTATATCTAATATTTAAGTTATAGGAGCTTTTATACCTATTAATATATCTATTAAGCTTCTTATAAACCTAAATCTAAGTCTATCTAAGAACTATAATACTAGAGTAAGAGATATTATTAATAATTACTCTATAGTTAATACTATATAGAACTATATCTACTAGAATAGGATTATTACTACTATATACTAAGAGAATAGATAGATAGGAAAGAGAGCCTTTAATCTTTATAATAATAAGCCTTTTCTTTATCTAGATTATAGCTCTTATTATATTAATAACTCTAGATAACTAATTTATATTAATAACTCTTATAGTAGCCTAGAACTTTTAGTTATAGGTCTAGTTAGTAATCTAAAACTACTAAAGAATAAGATAGAGGAAAAGAGAATACCTAACTAGTATATTAAATTAAGTTAAAATACTATACTATTTTTATAAATCTAATTCTATTATAGGTTTTATATAACTAAAAGATAGGCTAAGTAGCTTTTATTAGTTACCTAATACTACCTCACTTACCTCTATAATATTTAAAGAGAACTAGTAATAGAAACCTATTTTAAAGTGGAAGAGATATACTGCCTTACTAAGTTTAATACATATAGATTAGGTAAATATATATAGACCCTAGAAAGATAAGTTACCTAGTAGATAAGAGTAATACCCTCTCTTAGTAGATACTAGATCTTAATATTATTAATTATAGATACCTATTATAATCTACTTATCTAGTTAGATATTACTATTTTTTATATTTAATATAGTAATAACTATTAAATAATAATAATAGTAAACTAGAAAAGAGAAACTACTTACTATACTAACTTAATTTAGAATAGAGATTCTAATAGACTATTTATAGAGGCTATAGAGAACCTCTTTTAGTACTATAAGCTTTTTAGGGCTTCTATTAATATTTATACCTTCTTTTAGAAGAATACTATAGTTAGATTCTAGCTCTAATAGTAGAATTTATAGATATATAGTCTTAGAGTAGTAGATTAGATTAGAGTTTATATTTATAAGAGTATTATTAATAGTATAGTATTAGTAGTAGCTATAAAAGGGATAATAAGAAGGAATTAATTCTAAATTATTACTTAATATATCTTAAAGATTACTACTAAGTTTATAAAATACTCTATACTTTATAATAATAAACCTTTATAGATATTCTAGATAGATCTCCTTATAATAGAGTTATATAGTAATACTAATAAGATATAGCTTTTAATATCTAGAATACTCTTCTTTTTATCTCCTCTTAAAGTACTAAGGCTTCCTATAAGGACTTTTACCTTATACTATATAAAAAGCTAGATTAGTAAGCCTAATAGCAGAGAACTTACTCCTTATTATTCTAGTAGAGCTAGCTTCTATACTATTATAGATCTAGACTTACTAGCTTTTAGTCTTTATAGTACTCTACTACTTCTTAGTAATAATAACTCTAGCCTTATAAACCGAGATTTAACCCTATCTAACCCTTTTATTTTACTAGCTAGACTGCTTAATACTAGATAAAATATAACTCCTTTATACCCCTTTACTCTAGTACTATACTAAACTATTATTACTAGGAAATACCCCCTATATCTAGCTTTATTTAATATTTTTAAGCTTATCTATAATAGCTATAAGAACTATATTATAGAGTAAGTAGATTACTAGTAATAGATTAAAGATAATATCTCTAAGAGTAACTATAATTACTACTTTTTATAACTACCTAGCTAGTATAAATAGAAATAATATAAGTAAGATTTAGATTAGAATAAGGCTTATAAGTCTATAAAAGATAAGCCTAGATAAAAAAGACTAGAATAGTATAACTATAAGAAGAAGTAATTAGATTTATAATAATCTAGGAGGAGTAATTAAGTAGTATAGGAAGTGCTTTTTCCTTTATAAATAGTAGCTTTTATTTATATAATTTTTCTTTAATATATAGTCTTTCTCATAGAGTATTAAGGTAAGATTATAGGAGATAATTAAGATAGAATAGTATAGATAGCCTAGTTTAGAGGATATCTAAATAGGTATATTAGTTAGCATAGTATAGTAGGACTTTTACCTTATTAAGGGCAGAGAGAAGGAGAGAGAACTATTATTAGTTAGCACTATTATAGTTTATCTTATTATTTAGAAGCTTTTATTATTTTTACTTAATAGTTTATATTTATAATAAGGTTATTATACTTAGAGAGATCCTTTTCTTTATTCTAGAGCCTCTAGATATAAAGCTATAATATTATAATATTTCTATATAAGTGTGTGGGAGTGTGTGGTTTTGTTGTTTTTATTTTAAGGTTCTTAGCCTGTTTTAATATTAGCAGCTAGGTTTAGCTAATAAAACTTCTTTAAGATTAACTTAGTAGTTTTATTTATCTTTATATAGCCTGCTTTATAATTATTATAGTATTAGTAAAGGATCTTAAGTCTTAGTAACTCTTCTTCTAGGATTTCTAATCTTCCCTTATAGAATAATATTCTCTTATTATTAACTATATAACCCCTATAGTTACTAGTTAGTCTATATACTCTCTCTAATTATATCTAGTAGTATAAGTTATTAGCCTATAGTTTATAGATAATCCTTTCTATTACCTTAAAGGGTTATTAGCTATATACTATTTTACCTACTATAAGCTCCCTTATAACCTAATATAGGATATACTATTATACTATAGTAATCCTAGCTCTAGATAAGGCCTCTTAGTTAATAACCTCTCACTAAGCATTCTCTATATTACCCCTTATACTTTAATATTAGGTTATTATAGCTACTATAGTAGTAAGAATATTAGTATATCTTAGAAAGCTATACTAACTAGAAACTAAGATATCTCTACTCCTAGAGCTATCTATTTCTATTTAGAAGGAGTATACTTTATTTACTTATACTATATTAATAAAAGCTTTTATAGTTTCTATACTGCCTTTTAATATAGTGATCTTCTATTAAAGGTCTATTAGTAGGTTAGTAATAAGCCCCAGCTTCCTTATTAAAATTAGAAGGATATTATTATATTTCACCTTCCCCTCTATATAGTCTAGCTTCCTAAATAGGCTATTAGCTGGATTTATAACTTCTAATCTATACTTTAAGTTAGAGTTAAATACTAAGAGCTTATATATCTATCTAGTAAGCCTTTTCTAAAAGTTCTATACTAATATACTAATAACACCCTTAAATACTTAGTAGTCTATAAGAACTAAAAATTTCTTTAATATTCTCTATAAGTAGTAAGCCTAGTAGTCTAGACTTTCTATAATAGCTAGAAGCTTTTACTAGCCTATACTCTATTACTACTCTATATTACTAAGCTTTTATAAATAGTAGGTAACTAGTTACTACTAACTATTAATATTTTAAGATAGAATACTAATAATAGCCTTAGTAGAGGTATCTATCTTAACCCTTATTTTATAGATTAGGTCCTAGTATTAGAGAATAGTTACTAAGTAAAAGGTAAGCTAAAGTCTCTTAAATACTTATTAAGCCTCTTTTAGCTAGTTAAAGTTATCTCTCTTTTTACTATTTTTACTACCTTTTAGAAGAGTAGTTATTAGAGCTACTATATCTAAATATCTTATAATAAACTTATAATAAAAGTTATAGAATCTAAGAAAAACCTAGACCTCTTAATATATCTTTAGTAGCTTCTATTTAGTAACTGCTTAGATATAGGTCTTATCTATTAAGATACTTTTAGATATAATAATATAACCTAGAAATTCCACTCTCTATTAGTAGAAGCTATATTTACTAAGCTTAGTATAGAGTATCTATTAGTAAAGTCTATAAAGTACTTAGTAAAGGTTTTAAGTATACTAGTCTCTTATCTTAGAGTATACTATAATATTATCTATATACACTATAATATTATTAATATATACTATATAGTAAATATCTAATAGCTTAGTAACCACTTAGTAAATATATACCTAGAAGGTTATTAGAATATTTATTAGGCTAAATAGTATAACTATATACTTAAAATATCTATATCTTATTTTAAATACTATCTTTTAGTAGTTTTCTAGCTTAATATAGATATAATAATATATATTCTAAAGATTAATCTTTAAGATCTATTTTGCTCCCTAAAGTCTATCTAATAGCTTACTAATAAGAGGAAGTAGATATTAGTTTTTTATTATTACCTTATTTAGGCCTTAATAATCTATATAGAGGTATAAGATACTATCCTTTTTTAGAATAAATAGAATAGATATATCTACCTTACTAATTAAGGATTAGATCTAGCCTATTACTTAGTTATTAGTAATATATTACTAAAGCTCTTTAAGTTACTACTTATTTAATAGGTAGATTAGCTTATAGAGAGATTTCTTCTCTTTAACTAAGTTAATTATATACTTTATACCCTCTAGTATTAGATATTTCTTTACTACCTGCTTATTAAATATCTCCTATTCACTAAGTAGCTCTAGTAGTAGTTTAACCTCTTTTTTAGTAGAGTTATCTTTACCTAACACTTTTAAGGGTATTTTATATAGTAAAATATTTTCTAAAATATATATAATAAATACTTTCTAGCTATTCTTAATAATTTCCTATATAAATATTAATAGTTTAGTAATACTAAAGCGTTTATACTTCTAGATATTTATCCTAGTATTAATAATAATACCCTCCTTTTTTATAGAAAGCTAGAATAAAAGGAGATTACTAGTTCCTTCTAGCTAGAAAGTCTTAGTAAATAGTTACTATATCTTTCTTAGCTATCCCTTTAAGTTAAGCAAAAAGAAGGTTAGCTAGTATATATTTTAGCTAGATATAGAAAACCTATTAAACCCTTCTAAGATAGAAGCCTTTACTATTATAGGTTATAGCTATAGTAACTTAATAAGTTAGCTACTAATAATATTAATTTAGAAATATAAGTCTATATTAATAACTACCTCCTCTTTAATAAGGTTTTAGAGAATATTTATTTATCCTTTATAGTATCTCCTCTAAAAAGGGTGTCTAGTTCTAGAGTAGATATAAGAGTTACTAGTAGTAGCCCCTAGCCTACTTATTTTCTAATAAGTTAAGTTTCTTAATCTTCTTAGTTATCTAGATTATATTAACTCTAGCCTTATTAATATAGGGTTAGAGTATTATTAGTATCTTATTTATATCTGCCTTATCTTCTAGATACTCCTATCTATAATACCTCTTCTTATTATACTTAAAATATACTATATCTCTAGATATAGTAGGTCTTATATTAGAGTTAAATATAGGCTTATTTAGAGCTATGCTCTATAAGCTACTAGTAGCAGATTAATAAGGTATTAGACTCTAGCTCTTCTAAGTATTCTTATAGCTAAATCTCTGCTATAGAGTCTTCTAGCTAGTTTTAGCTAGGAGTAGCCTTCTTAGTATATATTCTTTCTTAGTATATTGCTTTCTGCTTTTACTATATAGTAGGTTACTACTATATTACTAATATATCTCCTATAGCTACTCTGCTTCTATAGCTATATCTCTAGGCCTCTTAATCTTAATCTTTTATTACTCTAGCTCTCTTTATAGAAAAGAGGCTAACTAGAAGTATAGAGTATAAGTCTTAGCCTTACTATCTTCTAGATTTAGTATATCTAGGTTTTAGTATATTACTAACTACTTAGTAAAAAATTATATTAGAGACTATATCTCTTTTTAATATATTATATCTAGCTTCTTATAGTATCTCTATTTCTAAAGCTTAGAGTTAATATACTATTAGTAAGTAAATACTATAAAGTTAGTCTATATAAGATCCCCTTCTAACCTAGTTTTATAGTATCTCTATTAGGTTTATAGGGTTAAATTTATCTTTATAAGTAACTATTAGATCTACTACTTTAATATACTACTAGTATATAGTTAGTTTCTATTCTTAATTATCTAGATCTAGTTACTAATCTAGTTTACTATAAAGTCTTTAATTATAGTATAGTAGTTATATATAGGGGGTTTATCCTAATCCTACTATAGGTTTCTAGCTACTATATAGTTAGTAAGCTGCTATAAAAAAGCAGTTATCTACTCTTTATACTACTATTACTATAACTATATTTATTCTATAAGGTTCTCCTACTACCTCTATATCAATATTATAGTCTAAGTTAGAGCTTTTAAAGTACTATCCTTATATAGAGTATATAATAGAATACTATATTAGTTACCTATTACTATATATATATAGAGTAATATCTAAGATCTAATATATTCTCAGATAGTTACTCTCTCTAAGATATCTTCTCTAGGTTTATCTAGCTCCTCCTTATAATATCTATAAGAAATATTTTATTCCTATTGCTATAAAAGGAACTTATATATTATTATTACTATACCTTTAGAGTGCTATAACTCTATGGATATAAGAGGTATAAGAAAATGGATAATATATTTGGAATCCTTGCAAAAAATGGCATATTCTGTTATATATATCCTATTACCAATATTACGTAATCAGAATATTTAGAATAATAAGGTTTTAGAATAAGGTTAAAGTTAAGGTTAAAATTAAAGTTAAGGTTAAGGTTAAAGTTAGTGTTAGAAGCTAAACTTTAACTTTAAACCTTAAACCTTAAACTTCGCTATTATTACCCTTTTGGGAAATAAGGTTTAACTCTAACTTAAAGGGCTGCAAGACCTTAGAAACCAAATCGTCTATATATATCTACCTTTTCCCCCGCCTTTCTAGGCCTTAGATATCCTATATAGTTATTAATATATATACCTTTTAATATCTATATTTCTCGCTCTATCTAAATATTATATCATATTATAGTATTTATACTGCTTATTGCCTATTTTTCCTATATTTAATTATAAGTAATATCTTTATATCCTAACTACCTCTCTGCTTTACTTCTTATCTTATAAGAAGTTACTTATAAATCTTATAGGTTATGAGCCTAGATTTTGCAAGCCTGGATATAAGGATATCTAATCCTTATTTCTCTTATTAAATATATTTATTTCTTAAAGTATATTTCTAAGGATTTATTTCCTTAAGAAAGAAAGATACTTAGTAAGATATAAATCCTTTAAAGAGTAAAGAATAAGAAAACTATTATTCTATTATAAGATATTCTCTTATAAAATATCCTAAGAATAAATTATTCTTTTATTAAGATATTTATTAAAGAAAACCTTTTTCTAAAAGTATTAGTCTTTATTAAAATACTTCTTATTATTATAATAACTTAAGATATTATAAGAGATATACTATAAAACCCTATACTAAAAATATATAATAATATAGAGGCTATATAATAGAGGTTGATTACGTAATACAGTGTATCACAGTACTATTAGTACTGTGTATACTGTTAGAAGAAGCCTCTAGAAAGCTGTGGAAACTGCTAGCTTTCACTATCTAAGTTAAGGTTAAACCTAAAAGGGTTTTAGATTACTAAATTACTTAATAAATAACCTAAATAAGAAAATAAGTAGGGCAGCTTAGTAAGCAGCTTATATAGCTATAGAAGGCTCTAGAAACTAAGCCTTAAGTATAAATAACTTACCTCTCCCTCTCTAAAATACTCCCTTTTACTTAGAAGGTAGACACTTTAATATTAACTTATTTATACTTATTATTTCCCTTTTAAGCTATTAATTACATTATTAACGATTATATAACCTAAGAGGTTATAAGCCTAGCTTATATAAGCTGAAAAACGCTAAATAACGCTAAATAACGCCGAAAAACCCGAAAAGCCCAAAACAACGAAACCGAGATTCAAACCTCAAGCCCTTCTATATAAGGCTAATACCTATACCGCTATACTATATAACCTCCTACCTATTCACACTATTAATAACAATAACTATATCTATAATAGACGCTAAATTTACTATCCCTAAGCTTAAAGGAGCCTCTAACTATACTACTTAGGCTTTAAGAGTTAAGGCTCTTTTAGCTAGCAAGGATATTAATATTAACTTAGAGACGCCTATAAGCAAGACTAATAAGGACCTAAATAATAAGGTACTAGCTTATATATAGCTATTATATACTGATAGGCCTCTATAGGTTATAAAAGATGCTATAATAGCACCTGAAGCCTGGAAAAAGCTTGCTAATCTATATAAGCCTAAGGGTTTTATAAATAAATTTCTAACTTATAGGGAATTTTTTAATACTACTTTAAAAGACTTTAGTAGTATAAAAGAATACCTTACTAAAGTTAAGGAATTAACTAATAATCTAGCTTATTATAAGCTAGCTTTACCTAAACAGGTTATTATAGCCTGGATTTTAAATAGCTTAGATAAAAGCTATAAGGGTTTTATAACTAATATAACCCAAAGCCTTAGAGCTAACCCAGAGGCCTATACTCTTAACTCTTTATTTGCTAATTTACTAGATAAATATAAGAGAAAAGGAGGTAAAAATACTATAAATTATACTAAAAAGGGGCCTAAATGGGTTAATAAAAAGCCCTGGAGAAAGCCTAGGGGTTTATTCTGCAGAAACTACAGAAAAAGAGGCTATATTAAAGAAAATTGTGCCTTTTTATACCCTGAAAAGGCTCCTGACTAGTAGAAGCCTTTAAATAATAAAAAAGCTGAAAAACCCGCTTAACAGAGCAATAATTTAGCTAAAACAGTTAATATAACTGTTAATAACCAGCCTCAAAATGCTATAAATATAGCTAATAACTTAGCTATAAATTCCTCTATTATAGAGGATTTTAACCTTATAGATATAAACTATAAAGGGGGAAATACTTCTCTAGCTGTAAATAACTTCTATAAGGATGATTATGAATTTGAAAACATATATATAACCTATAATAATAACCCTTATAATAATAATAATACTAACCTATCACTAGGTGGCTTAATATAGCAGGAATTTAATAACCTAAAGAACTATAATAAGACTATAACTAGTTCTTTAAATAAAATCTCTTTCTGCTTAGATATAGCTGCCACTATTCATACTATTAGTGATATAAAATATCTATATAATATTAAAAATATAAATGAAAGGGTTAAATAGGGAGAAGCAGGATATTTAACTGCTACTAAAGAAGGATCTATAAAACTATCCTTTAATAATTAATATTTTATAATACTAAATAATGTATACTATATACCAGAGCTAGGTATTAATTTACTTAGTTAAAATAAGCTTAATAACCTAGGAATAGCTTCTATCTTTTAGAAGCAGCCTATTCTATATTATATAAAATAAGATAAAATACTAGCTATAGGGCAGAAGAAGAATAACTTATACTTCTTTAATATACCCTCTGCTAATATAAATAATAATAATAATAATAAAACCATAAATATAACTAAAGATAACCTATATAATAAGGCTATACTCTATAAGCCCTACTATAATAATATATTATGGTATGAAAGACTAGGCTATACTAACTATAAAACAATATAACAGCTAACTAAAGCTGCTATAACTAATACTAATATACTATATCTTAATAAAAGAATATCTTGTGAAGCTTGCTTTAAAGGCAAGTTAACTAATAAGGTAAAATATAATAACTATTTAAATAAATAATATAGCTACTTAGATAAAGTAGCTGGAGACCTATATGGACCTATAAAACCACCTACTTATAATAACTATAAGTGGTTTTTAATACTTATAGATAAATATACTAGGTATATATGGGGATGTCTCCTAAAAATAAAAGATTCTGAAAAGGTATCTGCTGCCTTTAAGGAATTTATAAATATATTAAATAATAATAATAATAATAAACGGGTTAAGGAATTCGATACTGATAGTGGCTTAGAATTTAATAATAAACAAATAAAAGCTATATATATCTATCAGGATATTATTTATAATATAAAGCCTCCTTATACCCATAAGTCTAATAGCATAGTTAAACGAATAATTCGTACTATAATAAATAAAGTACAAACTATACTATATAATTTAGGCTTACTACTATACTTATAGGGTAAAGCCTTTTTAGCTGCCTTATATTTATATAACAGAACCCCATATAGCTCTATAGGCTATAAAACGCCTTATGAGTTAAAGAATAGCTATAAGCTAGATATATCTAATATAAGAATATGGGGTAGTATATGCTATTATAAAAATAAAGACCCTAATTTAAAGAAACTAGATATAAGGGCAAAAAAGGGAGCTATAATAAACTATAGCAAAAATGCCTATAGAATATAGGATCTAACATCTAAAAGAGCTTTATAGTCCAGAGATATAGAAATCCTCGAAAATACCTTTATATCCTCTAATAATAAAGAGCTACTAATAACTATAAATCGTCCACTAATAATCAATAATAATAATAATAGCAGAAATAATCAAGCTGAAAATAGCTCTATTCAGTTTAATATCAACCCACAAGAGGATATATCAAATAACAATAATAATAATAATAATAATAATAATAATAATAATACTAGCTCTAATATTAAGATACAAATCCCCCAATCTCATATTAATAAAGAAGCCTATACTTGGGTTGATAACAGCGCGCTACTTCTATCAATAAAAGACTGCCCAAGGCTTAATATATTATCCGCTATTAATAAAACTAATAAAAAGGCTTCTTATATACTCTCTACTACTAGTTTAGTAGAGCCTGCGACCTATAAGCAAGCTATAAATAATATAAATAAAGATAAGTGGGTTAAAGGAATGCTTGTTAAAATAAGAGAGCTAGAAAATATTAATACGTGGGAAATAATCCCTAAACCACCAAAAAATAATAATAATAATAATAATAATATAAATATATTAGGTGGTAGATGGGTATATACTTTAAAAACCAATATAAAAGGGGAAATTCTACGCTATAAGGCTAGGTAGGTAGTATAAGGTTTTAATTAATATATAGGTATTGATTACCTCGAAACCTTTAGTACTACCTGTAGGCCTGAAAGCTATAGATTTCTATTATATTATAGTATATATAATAACTGGGATATACAGCAGTATGACGTCTCTAATGCCTTTGTCTATGTAGAGGTAGATAAAGAGATATATATGTAACTGCCTACCGGTTTTATTTATAATAAAAATACTAATAAGCTAGAATTTAATATAAATTCCCCTATAAAACCCTATAATAATAACTATATACTAAAGCTTAAAAAGGCCTTATATGGCTTAAAGCAAAGCCCACGACTATGGTATAAACACCTACGGTCTATCTTAATAAATATAGGCTTTAAGGTTTCACCTTATGATAAAGCCCTATTTATATTAAATAATAATAATAAACAAGCCTTAATAGCATGCTATGTGGACGACATACTTATGGCTACACTAAATAATACTATAACTGAATATATATATAACTCTTTATTAAAGAGTATAAAAATAAAGCCTATGGGGGTGCCTAGTAAATTCCTAGGCTGCGAAATAACTATAGACCGTCAAAATAAGGCTTTATATATATATCAAAGCCAATATACTGAGAAAATACTTAATAAATATAATAAAAAATATATATATCCAGCTGAAATACCTATGGATAATAATATAAAGCTATATAAAAATATAGATATAGCTAAGCTAGAAGAAATAACTATATATTAATAGCAAATAGGAGCTCTACTTTACTTAGCCTTAAAAACTAGGCTTAATATAGCTCTAGCTGTTATTACCTGTGCTTAATATATGAGTAATCCTTTTAAAGAGCACTTTATAGCTCTAGATAAGATATGGGGCTATTTAAATAAATATTCTACTTTAGGATTATATTATAACTGTAATAATAACTAGCTATATAATAACAATAATATTATCGGATTTTCAGACTCTAATTGGGCTGGAGATCTAGATAATAGAAAGTCCATAACTGGCTATATTTTTACTTTTGGACTATATAATATAATCAGCTAGAATAGCATTAAACAAAAGATAGTTGCTTTAAGCACCTGTGAAGCTGAATATATGGCTCTAACAGAGTCTATAAAAGAGGCTATATATTTATATAATAACTATAACTATATATATAAAGTTCTGGGCTATAAGGCTTTAGATAAGCCTAAAATATTAATAGATAATAAAGCAGCTCAAAAGC
>JAVHLV010000666.1:0-16901 GCA_036785495.1 Colletotrichum neosansevieriae
TATATATACTATATATAAGTTAGTATTATTTTTATATTTACTAATACTTTATATATATAAGTCTTAAAAACTAATAAAACTTTAAGCTCTTATATAAAGTATATAACTAGTAATAATAATAAAATAAGAATATAGCTAAAAAAGTAGATATTTTATATATAATTATAGTATTTTTTTTATATTTATATACTATATAATTAAGTAAATATATTAAGTTTAAAAGTGGAAACGACTTTTTAGTGTGGTCGAGGGTTTTTTGCCCCCCTACGTGAGTAGGGGGTGTAAACACGAGCCCGCGACGCCCCACACCCCCGGGTAAAGTAAATTTAGAGTTATAATATTTATAAATATAGAGAGAAGTATTAAGTAAGTAGTAGTTATATAAAAGTAGGATATACTAGCTAGGTATCTTAATTTAAGAGCAGCCTAAAGGCCCCTAATAAAGCAAGAAAAAATAAGAAAAATACCTAAAGACTAATAATAATTACCTAGAGATAACTAATAGCCTACTAGAGATACTCCTAAAAAAATTTAATTTACTAAGCACTAATACCCTCCTCCTTAATATTATTACTCTTCTCCTTAACCTTTTTATTATTCTCCTTACTCTCTAAAGAGGTAGCTAAAATATTATAATTCTAAGAATAAAGTTAGAAAATATTTTTATAATAGTAGAGAGGTATTAGAGTAACACTAGGAAAGCACTAAGTATTTATAACCTTATTATAAAACTTATTAAATTCTTATATATATAAAGATTATATAATAGTAGAATCTAGCTAGCTAGTAGCTAGGGTTTCTATAATAGAGTAATAGTAGGTAATCTCTTTATAATACTCCTTAAAAAGCTTATTCTAGGCTTTAATAGCCTTAGCTAGGCACTTAGTAGCTCTAGCTATATTCTCTAAGGTATCTATTTAATACTTAGTCTATATCTAGTCTTACTTAGCCTCCTTAGCTTTATACTTTTTAGCTAATATATTAGCTAAGTTCTTTTTTAACTAAAAGGCCTTTTTAGTTATTAATTAGATAGCTTTAATCTCCTCCTAAAGAATAGTTAGCTATAGAATAACTAAGTAACTACTAGGTGCCTACCTTATTCTAGATATATTAGTTAGTGATAGAAAGCTTCTTAATAATATTCTTAAGAAGCTATTTAAGGTAATTAGAGATAGTTATTATACTATAAATAGGTTATAAATAGTTAGTAATTAGGTATAACTATAAATATAGCTAGAATCTATATTAATATAAAGCTTACTGCTATTTATATAGGTATAGTATTAGTATTTATTAAAGGCTACTAAAGTAATATAATTAGTAACTAAACGTAAGAAAATAACTAGAAAAGCACTAGGTAAGTAATAGTTATATACTAGTGCTCTTATAGTATAAAATAATATTATTAACTAGCTTCTAGATAGCTTAGGCTTAAAGATAGTAATTATAGAAATATACCTAGAGAATATTAATAAGTATAGCAGGAATAACACTTTCCTTATTAAAAGAAGAGAACTCCTGCTAGTCCTTATTAATATTCTTAGATATAATAGAAGTTAATATATTTATATTATAATTAAGATAAAGTTATTAAAGGAGCAGGAGGAGGCTAATAAGAGGTTAGTAATAGTATTAATATTATAATCTAGAGAAGTAAAAGGGAAGAAAGATTTAATAGTAGAAAATTAGTTAGTATTTATATATCTTTTACTAATACTAAAGCTAGTAACTTATATAGTTAAAAGAGGAATAATCTTAAAGTTAAGATACTATTTAATATTTCTATATAAGTTAGGCACTAAGTAATCTATAGGTAACTACTAGTAGTTCCCTATACTATAATAAAGAACCTATTTATCTATAAAGAGAGTATATCTTTAATAGTACTATAAAGACTATAAAAATAAAGTAACTTAAGGGAAATATATTACTTTAAAGAGTAAATTTAAAGTACCTAAAATAAAGCTTATCAATAATAAGTTTTAGTACCACTTTATAGATAGAAGATACTATTTTTAGAGAGATATTTAGTAATAATATTATAGATAACTACTAGGTAATCTATAACTTAATAATAAGTAAGGCTTTATTAAAAAGAAAATAGTTTCTTAGAAATTAGGTATAGAGCTATAAAGGTAGTTAGAGTAGAGAATAGAAGTCCTATTACTAACTTACTACTTCTCTAAGCTACTTAACTATTAAAGAAAGGGCTAATATAGTTAGAATAAGGAACACTAAATTCTAAATTTATAGATACTATAGAGGACTAAGACTAAGGTTTACTACTAGGTAACCTATAGATAACTACTAGGTAATTACTAACTTAATAGGTTTAAAAATAGACCTATTAGAGAGGGGGGATTATATTATAAGCTAGAATAAGGCTATAGTTAGAATAAGAAATTAAGGCTCTATAAGGAGGCTTAGCAGGCTAGTTAGAGTAGTTTAATAAATACCTTTAATAATAGAGAGGTATTAGATACCTACTAGGTGCTCTCTAAATAAGCTCTAGCCTCCACTCTTAGGTTCTAGAGGGCTAGAGAAGAATATTTAATCTTAGTTATATCTATCTATGCTAACTTCCTCACTCTATACTATATACTTATAATATACTCTTCTAAGCTAAGTTACTTAGAAGATTATAGAAATAGAGTTAAAGATACTATTAATAATTTCTTACTTAGTCTTTAGGAATCTAAAGTATATATCTATATTCTTAAGCTAAACCTTCTAAGAAAGCTAGTTTATAACTTAAACTTCTAGGGATTCTTAAATTATACTAGGATAAAGAGATACTAAGTAATTTTAGTTATAAGGATATACTAACTAAGTTTTACAGAATAGAAGAAAAACTATAGAGCTCTTAATTTAAAGAAAAGATTAAGACTAATTCTATACTATAGAAAGCAAAGCGCTATAAATTAGAGTTATAATCTAGATCTTAAATAAGCTTATCTAACTATTATTTTTAGTAAATAAACTTATATAGTATTACGATATTTATTATACTTCTAGTATTTATTATTATTTTAAGTCTGTGATACTGCTTTTAGGGTAACTAAAAATCTAAAGCTTTTAGTAAACATTAAATAAATCTTTTTAACGTAGTGATAATAAGTTATTACTTAAAATTAGCCCTGAGTTATAAACCGCCTTCTTTAAAGTCTATAAGTATTTCTAGCTAATAGACTTGTTTAAGCCTTAGTTATCTATGCTTTGGTTGGTGTTGGATTTGAATATTAGTTATTGCGAGATGCTCTGCTCTATGTGAAGATTGGACTTGAAAAGGTTAAGGAGGGTGAAACTCGGATGCTCTAAGAGACATCTGATATAATCGATTCGTGCCTGCAACTCCCCAAGGCGCCGGCTCTATGGCTCTGTGGGACTTCAAACGCGACTAGACGCAGCACCATAGAACCAACGGGAGGTTTCTCCGTTCCCCAGGAAAGGTATGCAACGAGACGTTTAGTGCTTTATTATAATAGTAGCTAGGCAGTGCGAATCTGCAACTGCTAATTAGAGCCCCCGACATCAGATCAGACCAAAAAAACGATAATTACTAACGTCTTCAGTAACAGTAGGATTGAATCGAGCCTCGCAGTACTGCAACCGCTGCAAGCTGCCTTCCCTATGTGTCGCCTCTGTGATCCTGGCGCGTCGGAAGTTTCTCCCTAAACCCTCTTCCAAAATCCTGGTTATTGCCTGCCCTCTGCAGTCTTGCCGCACATATCATATTCAAGCAGAACGCCAACTCTAACTTCAAACCTCTCTGCAACAACGATTTACCCAATTTTCTTATCTTCTTCTACCTCTATCTACCCACCTACCTAGAATAGTATAGTTTAGAGTGAATACATAGGTCTATAGTATGCTAACTAACTGCTCCTTCTGCAGCTATCCAACGTTTAAATCCTCTGGGAACACCCTCCCCTCTAAAGCCCAGGCATAGACAGCAATAATAATAATAATATCCCGCCTGTGTACTTTGTGGCTAACTATAATTCCGAGGACAAATGCAATAATTGAGTTATTAGTATGCTCTAAAAGAATATCTAATAGGGATAACAGAGTTAAACAAAAGGCTTAATTTAATAATATAGGTTATAAATAGTAATATAGAAACTGAAAAAACTTATAGTATTAAAGGTTCTAGTAGAACTTAAGTTAGTTAATAAAGGTAAGGCTGCTTAACTATATTATAGTTAGTTAGATAACTGTAATTAACTCTAGATATTAAGTTAATAATTAAGCTCTAGCACTTTAAAGCAAGCTAATACTATCTCTAGCAGTAATAATAGCTTACTTAAAAAGGTAGCGCTAAACCTAAAACTAGGCACTATAAAGTAGGTATATACCACAGAAATAATAAGCAGTTTAGTCTCTTTAACTTAATTTAGAGGAAATAGAGAGAAGCTATTAGAGCTATTAGTTTCTATATAGCTTAAATAGTTATTTTAATTAAATAGACTTCTATATTATCTCCCTACTTATACTACTTATAACCCTAGTATCTCTAGTATATTATAGATAGTTAGGGGTATTAATCAAGCTTATTAGTTAGTACTTTATATTAGTTAAGTATGTTTACTTCTATTTTAGGCTAAATTATTTACTTTATATAGTTAAGTAGCTAATTAAGCAAAACAAAAATTAAAACCTAATCTACTATCTTCCCCCTCTTTATTCTTTTATTCTCCCCTATAGTACTCTTTGTTCTATTATACTAATTATATTCTTAAGTTATATTAATAATATGCTAAACAGCTAGTTAGCCTCATAACTAGGTTCTAGTGCTATAGCTCTATAGACTATATAATAGATACTCTAGCCTGATCCACTTCACCCACTATTCAAGCTATGCAGACCGCCTGGCTTCCTATTAGCAATAAAGATAACCTAAACCCTATATATTATCTATTCCTTTGATCCTTTCCGCCAAAACCTGCTGTATGTTCCCAACCTGAACTGCTTTCCCCTCATTCCAAGGCTGTCCCAATCCATCATTTCGAATGTGAAAGACCGGTCCCCAATTAAATAAGGGATAGCGGCGGCCCCGTGAGTCCCAAATCCGAATTACCAACAACCAAATAGTGGTGAGGAGTTAACTTCAGCTTTACTATCAACGATAAGACACCTAATAATCCACAACTAGTTAAATCAGACAACGCCCAATATGCAACGAGTCTGGTTATTGCGACTGTAGTTTTTTGGTATTGCGACTGTAATATGACCTCTAAGCATACCTCCCCACACCGCGATTTCGCCAAATATGGGTTTAACCCACTTCCCCTGCTAAATTTAGTGTAGGGTAATATTGGCACTAATTTTTCATAGGAGTGGGCTGCTATTGTCAGATTGTAGGGTCCGGAACGCGCAGTGCGAGTCGGGCGCGACGTTAGTCCGGCTCTGCGCGCGGGCCCGAAGCGGCCCGGGCGCGCTAACTGTAACCAGGGTGCGCATAGGAAAAAGGGGTTGGAATGCGCCTAAATAAGAGTGAATATATAGAATAATATATATACCATAGTATTATAAATATATATATAATTATGCCTAATCTGATAATTAATAGTCTAATATATGCTATATTGCTATAAATACTACTCTAAAACCTAAATTATAAGATAATAACTACTATAACTACCTTTTAGCTATATAGATATAGTAACTAGATCTTTTAGATTAACCTCCTATATATAAAGGTATCTAGCCTTAAGCTATAGAATAATATTAACCTATATACTACTATTCTAAATATAGATAGTATGCTCTAAAGCTATTTTAGAGGTAAGGTTATAGAGCTAACTATTCTAAATATCTCTAACTACTCTATAAGTAGTATAGCAAATAGCATAGCAGTTATACTACTAAGTAATAATATAACTACTATATATACTAATATAATTATAGATCTATTAAAAGCAAATTATAAGCTATACTAGACTTACTAAGCAGACTATATATTTAGAGATAAGTACTATAAAGTATATAAGAAGTAATAATATATACTCTAAAACTAGATCTATAATAATATCTACCCAGATCTTCTATATCTATACTATACTATAAATAAGAGTATTAACTACTAGATATATATACTCTATAAGAGTATTAGTATTAAAACTTATAAGTATAAGGCTATAGCTAGAAGCAGTTATACTATAACCCTAGACCTCCTAGTATATAAGAAGCTACTTATAAAGTATAATATAGAGAAATAGCTTATAAAGTGGAAAAAAGCTACTATTAAAGTATAAGCTAGTAGTTTTATATAAGTAAAAAAGTCTAACTAGTAGTTTATAAACTTTATAATAGCTCTTAGTAATAGTAGTTTAAATATCTAGATCTATATATACTAAATAATAGTATAATTATATATAAATACTATCTTTCTTATAATAGAAGATATACTAAAAGATATCTAAGTTACTCTTAATATATTTAAAATAGCTAACCTATATATTAAAACAGGCTAAGAAGTATTTAGCTCTACTATACTAGGAGATAATAAGAATACTATATCTAAGAATAACTTAGAAGTATCTAAAAAGCAAAAACCTGCTATATACTAAGTATATAGAAGAGAGTAACCTATAATACTTAAAGGCTATAAAAGGGTACCTATAACTATATAAATAACTAATAAAAAGAGCCTCTATCTAGCCTGCTATAGCTACTACCTCTTAGCTAAGTACTAGATTATATTTAAAAAACTATACCTAGAGTCCTTTTAGAGAAGCAAATCCTTCTACTATCTAGTAGAGGAGTATATTAATAATAATAAAGAGCTTATAAAGTATATTTATAAGCTTAAACTAAGTAGCAGATAGTATATAGAGGATAAATAACTATATAGCTACTATAGAGAAACCTTTAAGTTTATATTTTATATATAGCCTAATAACTACTAACTCTATAACTCTGCTATTCTAAACTCTAGAGCAATAATATATATATTTAATAATATCTTATAGTTTACTACACTTACTAGAATAGCTTCTAGTAACTTTCTATAAGCAGATATATACTAGGTTTCTATTAAGGGATATAGCATAGTTAATATTAAGGTAAAGGAGTATAGTAGAAGCATAATATACTTATAACTATATAATATAGCACTTTACTATAGGTTTATAAGTAACCTTATATTGCTTAGAAAGCTATACTAGTATAGTATCTAGTAGAATATAAGCCTATAAAATAACTATCTTTAAAGGTTAGATTATACCTACTTCTATATATTAGATAAGAGGTATTACTAGCAGATTCTTAAATATAGAGAGACCTCAGAGAGTGCCCTGCTATAGGGTAAAAGGGATAAGGCAGGCACTATATTCCTTATAAGTACTTAGTAACTCCTAGCTAAGCACTATATATATATATATAATATAATAATAAAATAATAATCTATCTATAATAGTACTATAATATAGTACTAGTATCTTAGATATCTAGGCCTAGAAGCTATTTAATACCTCTTAAATAGTATAAGAGAAGTTTACCTTATCTAAGAGAGTAAGCCTATTATAATAACTAACTATAATGCTTATAATATAGGTAAGATTTGCTGCTAAGTATAATAAGCACTATAAGAGTCTATTAAGTATATAAAGCTAGGTAAGTATATTACTCTAGACTTCTATAACTATAATAAAGACTATAAAGGGTATTACTTAGTGCTACTTATAACAGATTAACCTATAATATATACCTAGAACTTCTACCTTATATAATAAGGTATAGATAAGCTTCTTATAGTAATTAAAAACTACTTAATAATACTCTTAATATAGTATAGAGTATATATAAAGGTAATTAAAATAGACTTTAAGTTTATAAAGCACCTATATATTATTACTACTATTAAAGTATAAGGTATCTACTTTAAGCTATCTACTACTAATACTTAAGTATAAAATAGCAGAGCAGAATAAGTTAGTGCTATAATTAAGGAGTATATAAGAGCTATAGTAATAGATATAAAGCTACTAGATATACTATAGTCTAAGATAATAAAGTTATCTATCTATCTATATAACTATATACTTATAGTAGTAAGAGGCTAGTAAACACTCTATAAGCTATTTTATAATCACTTCTAGATAAGTAAGTCTACTAACTATATATGCTCTAACCTCTTATACCTATATACCTATAGCTATAAGGTATTTACTATAATAAAGGAAGCTTAACTTAAGTAATAATACTATAAGAGGCTTATATTATATATATTTATTAGCTTCCTAGTAGGCTATATATCTAGTAACTCCTTTTATATATTGAACCTACTATATATTAAAGTATTTACTATATATAATATAATATTTAATAAGAAGAAGTTTTTTAATAGTAACTTAAAGAAGCTTACTAAAAAGTTCTAGTATATAGACCTTACTATAATATAAGAGCAGATTAACTAGCTAATTAGTAAGAGCTATATATAAGCTGCTTTATAAGATACTAATAAGAAGATAGATAAGATAGTTAAGTATAATAACTATGCTAATAAGTATATAGAAGATCTAGGAGCTATAGTATTAAAGAATATAGATATAGCTATATTATTACTACTATAAAGCCTAGTAGCTCTAGCTACTACTACTATACTAGAAATAAATAATACTTCTACCTATATAAATACTTATTTTAAACTAATAACCTCTCTAGAAACCCTACTAATAGCGTTTTTTATAGCTCTATAAAGCATACTTATAAGTATAAGGGGGTATAGAAAAAGGTATAACTACCCTTTAAAATATATAAATAAAAATAAATAATATAAATTATTACTGCTCTAGTACTATTATATACTATAAACCTTATTTAAAGCTGCCTTTTTAGCAGGTTATATATAGCTATACTAGAAGTATAAGACTATATAATTAGAAGATAGCTTTATAGCCTAGAATATCTAGACTAATTACCTGCTAAGTATATATATAGAGTGGAATACCTCTAAAACTTTAATAAGAGTAGGTTATACCCTTAAAGCAGTTATAGATAAAATAGATCTATAATAGTAAGTATCTATTATAACTAAAAAATAAAGGCTAGAGAGTATAGAGTGTTATAGAAGTACTATAATATATAGTAGCTTAAGTAAATCAGATAAAATAGTTACTCTATTAGATTACTTCTAGTCTAAGTTACTCCCTCTATTTATATCTTATAATTAGTTAGTACTATATAATAGGCTTATAAGACTATATCTATTTATAAAGGAATTTTTAGAGGCTGAGAAATCTCACTTAAAGGGATATAAAGTATTATAGTTTTAGTATAAAGTAGCAAAGTAGGAGGCTTATAGTTACTAAGTACTTAGCTATTACTAGGTTTATATATATAAACTTAATAAATATAAGTAGCTAGTAAAGTTTAAAGTAAGACTTATAATCTAAGATAACTAATAAGTAAAAGATATATAGGATATATATATAGTAATACTTATAGGTATATCTTTCTAAGTACTAATAGCTATAGCTGCTTATTTTAATATAAAGCTATTATAATATAATACTATAAATATATTTATATATATATCTATTAATAAAACAGTGTTTATAAGTATACTACTAGGCTACTATTATAATAGTAAGGTTCTATACCTATAAAAGGCGCTTTATAGACTATACTACTTATTACTGCTTTAGTAAAAGCACTTAGAGGCAGGCCTTACTATACTTAACTTTAAATAGATAGCTAGTAAGAACTACTACTAGTAGTATAGGTAAGTAATATTCTTCTTCTATATAGATAACTATATATTAGTATTTCCTTATAAGTATACTAAAAGCGTAAAGGAGGCTATAAATACCCTCTAAAAGCACTACTACCTTAAAGGAGATTAGAACCTATAATAGTTTCTTAGAATTAAAGTGCTCTATAACAGAGCTATATATAAGCTATAGCTATTATAGTTAGTATTTATAGATAAGATATAAAAGCTACTTAAGTAGTATACTATAAGCCTTAATATAAATAATTAAGTATATATATCTATAATAAAAGATAAATTAGAACTATATAAAGGGGAGGCAGCTTTATAGGAGATTAATTACTACTAATACTATATTAGAATAATTCTATATATTATAGTAATAATATAGCTTAATATAGTATTTACTAATAATATAGCTTAATATAGTATTTACTATAAGCTACCTTATAAGGTTTAATAATAATCTAGGCCCTATATAGTACTATACTACTAATTAAGTCTTCTAATACCTCTACTAAATATAATATCTCTGCTTTAAGTATAGCACTAAGCCTAGTAAACTAGATAATATACTTAAAGTTACTTTAAATACTAGCTTTATAAATAATATAGTTAACTAAAAGAGCTTATAAGCACTTATAATAAAGCTATTTAGAGGTATAATTATATAAAAGGTAAATAAGCAGATAATAGTTATAATATTAATAACTAAGACAGAGCTACTTATACTATCTTAAATAGTATATAAAGCTCTCTTTATAAGTTAGCTAATAACTACTCTATAAGTTTAACTTCTAAGTAATACTGCTACTAAAGCTCCTTTTACTATATCTAGTATAATATTAATAATAATCTAAATCTAGTATAATAATTAATAAACTATTTAGCTAGTTAATATAAAGCTTATTTAGCTATAAATAAAGCTATAATATATTAATATCTATAACTACTAGTTATAGTAGAAGATTATAAAAGGGTATATAATAGTTAGCTATACTCTATTAGTAGAAATAATAGCAGATAAACTTATAAAAGTACTTATACTATCTTAATTTAAAGCATTTTATAGTTAGCTATAAATAAGTAACTAATATATATAACTAGAGGCAAACTATATATAAAACCTAGAAGAAGAGGATAATATAAAGTATATAAAGGTAATAGAAACCTATATTTAGAATAAGATAGACTCTAATAGAGTTTAGAAATAGCCTTACTAGGCTAGTAATCTCTAAGAGAGTGTCTCAGATTATAGGATCTAGAATATATAGTATAAGTTAGATATAATATTAGTCTAGCTCTGTGCATAGGCCTAAAGCAGCCTGGGTATGCTAACTGTAACCAGGGTATATATAGGAAAAAGGGGTTGGAACGCGCCTAAATAAGGGTGAATATATAGAATAATATATACACCACAGTATTACAAATATATATATAATTACGCCTAATCTGATAGCTATCTAGCAGTAAATACCCCTAACTACTTTTTATATTACTACTTCAGAATACCCTTATTTTTAACTATTAATAATAACGCCTAACTACTACAGAACGCTGCGAAAAATTGATGCTAACATTGCCCTACGCTAAGTTTAGCAGGGAAAGTGGGTTAAACCTATGTTTGGCGAAATCACGCTCAGATCTACGCTTAGAGGGTGGAACTACAGTTGCATTACCAAAAAACTATAGTTGCAATAACCGGACTCACGTGCAACCTAGGGAGCCACTTTGGGGGCGGCACGATTTGGCAACATGAAAAGAAAGCATAATGTGAAGGGGTGGTGTTATCATAAAAGTTTTATTTATCTCATATACTCGGACGAACTACTACTGCTTGACGTTCTTTTGTTGTTCGCGGCCAGAATGATCATCACTGCTGTTGATGAGCTGGCGGTCTTGCAGTAGAACTCATCTATCAAATCAATTTTCTTACCATCTCAGACACTCCCATTGAAAGAATGTTGCTTCAAGTGTTCATCAGCTCTCGTGCTACTCGGATGCGTTGGGTTCCCGTGGATAGTGCCCGAGATGCCGCGAGAAACTGATTGGCAGGCCGCAGGTGCGTAATTTACCAAGCAGTCTTGGCTACGGCAAATGGTTATGTAAACATGAGAGCCTTTCGCAAGCTTAATGTCTCCCGTCCACTACCGTTTGTGTACCATACTTAGGTCATTGGCTTCCTCTCCACAATATCAATCTCTTCGCACAACATCAGACCCTCGCCTACCCATCTCCGCCGTCTTTGTGGGCGTTTGAAAGCACGCAGCGTATTGCCCGTACCAACTGCTTCGCCTTTTGTTGGGCAACAGTATGGCTAGTGATTCTTATTGTCAGACTATAGGGTCCGGAACGCGCAGTGCGAGTTGGGCGCGACGTTAGTCCGGCTCCGCGCGCGGGCCCGAAGCGGCCCGGGCGCGCTAACTGCAACCGGGGTGCGCACAGGAAAAAGGGGTTAGGATATGCCTAAATAAGGAAGAATATATGGAATTATATATATACTATAGTATTATAAATATATATATAATTACACCTAATTTAATAATTAATAGTCTAATATATACTATATTACTATAAAAACCACTCTAAAATCTTAATTATAAAATAATAACTACTATAACTATCTTTTAGCTATATAGATATAGTAACTAGATTCTCTAAATTAATCTTCTATATATAAAGGTATTTAGCCTTAAGCTATAGAATAGTATTAACCTATATACTACTATTCTAAATATAGATAGTATGCTCTAAAGCTGCTTTAGAGGTAAGATTATAGAGCTAACTATTCTAGATATCTCTAACTACTCTATAAATAGTATAGTAAATAGTATAGTAGTTATACTACTAAGTAATAATATAACTACTATATATATTAATATAATTATAGACCTATTAAAGGTAAATTATAAGCTATACTAGATATATTAAGCAGATTATATATTTAGAGATAAGTACTATAAAGTATATAAGAAATAATAATATATACTCTAAGACTAGATCTATAATAATATCTATCTAGATCTCCTATATCTATACTATACTATAGATAAGAGTATTAACTATTAGGTATATATACTCTATAAAAGTGTTAATATTAATATTTATAAGTATAAAGCTATAGCTAAAAGTAGTTATATTATAACTCTAAACCTTCTAATATATAAGAAGCTACTTATAAAGTATAATATAGAGAAATAGCTTATAAAGTGGGAGAAAGCTATTACTAAAGTATAAACTAGTAGCTTTATATAAGTAAAAGAGCCTAACTAGTAGTTTATAGATTTTATAATAGCTCTTAGTAATAGCAGTTTAAATACCTAGATCTATATATACTAAATAATAGTATAATTATATATAAACACTAGCTCTCTTATAATAGGAGATATACTAAAAGATATCTAAGTTATTCTTAATATATTTAAAATAGCTAACCTATATACTAAAATAGGCTAAGAAGCATTTAGCCTTACTATACTAATAGATAATAAAAATACTATATCTAAGAATAACTTAGAAATATCTAAGAAGCAAAAACCTACTATATACTAAGTATATAGAGGAGGGTAACCTATAACACTTAAAGACTATAAAAGGGTATCTATAACTATATAAATAACTAATAAAAAGGGCCTCTATCTAGCCTATTATAGCTACTATCTCTTAGCTAAGTACTAGATTATATTTAAAGAGCTATATCTAGAATGCTTTTAGAGAAGTAAATCTCTCTATTACTTAATAGAGAAGCATATTAATAATAATAAGAAACTTATAAAGTATATTTATAAGCTTAAACTAAGTAGTAAATAGTATATAGAGAATAAATAACTATATAGCTACTATAGAGAAACCCTTAAGTCTATATTTTATATATAGCTAAATAACTACTAACTCTATAACTCTACTATTCTAGACTTTAAAGTAATAATATATATATTTAATAATACTATATAGTTTACTATACTTATAGAAGTAACCTCTAGTAACTCTCTATAGATAGATATATACTAGGTCTTTATTAAGGGATATAATATAGTTAATATTAAGGTAAAGAGGTATAGTAGAAGCATAATATATCTATATCTATATAATATAGCGCTCTACTATAGGTTTATAAATAACCTTATATTACTTAGAAAGCTATACTAGTATAGTATTTAGTAAGATATAAGCTTATAAAATAACTATTTTTAAAGATTAGATTATATCTATCTCTATATATTAAACAAGAGATATTACTAATAGGTTTTTAAGTATAGAGAGATCTTAGAGAATACTCTATTATAGAGTAAAAGAGATAAGGTAGATACTATATTTCTAATAAGTATTTAGTAACCCCTAGCTAGGTATTATATATATATATATAATATAATAATAGAATAATAACCTATCTATAGTAGTACTATAATATAGTATTAATACTTTAGATATCTAAGCCTAGAAGCTATTTAATATCTCTTAAATAGTATAAGAGAAGTCTATTTTATCTAAGAGAGTAAGCCTATTATAGTAATTAACTATAATACCTATAGTATAAATAAGGTTTACTACTAAGTATAATAAGTACTATAAAAATCTATTAAGTTTATAAAGCTAGATAAGTATATTACTCTAGACTTTTATAACTATAATAAAGGCTATAAAGGATATTACTTAGTGCTTTTTATAATAAATTAACCTATAGTATATACCTAGAACTTCTATCTTATATAATAAGGTATAGATAAGCTTCTTATAGTAATTAAGAACTATTTAATAATATTCTTAATATAGTATAGAGTATATATAAAGGTAATTAAAATAAACCTTAAGCTCTCTATAGCTAATATCTAAATATAAAATAGCAGAGCAGAATAAGTTAGTACTATAATTAAGAAGTATATAAAAGCTATAGTAATAGATATAAAGCTACTAGATATACTATAGTTTAAGATAATAAAGTTATCTACCTATCTATATAACTATATACCTATAGTAATAAGAGACTAGTAAACACTCTATAAGCTATTCTATAAACACTTCTAGATAGGTAAGTCTACTAACTATATATCCTCTAACCTCTTATATCTAGATACTTATAGCTATAAAGTATTTACTATAATAAAGAAAGCTTATCTTAAGTAATAATACTATAAGAGGCTTATATTATATATATTTATTAGCTTCCTAGTAGGCTATATATCTAGTAACTCCTTTTATATATTAAACCTACTATATATTAAAGTATTTACTATATATAATATAATATTTAATAAGAAGAAGTTTTTTAATAGTAACTTAAAGAAGCTTACTAAAAAGTTTTAGTATATAAACCTTATTATAATATAAGAGCAGATTAACTAGCTAATTAATAAGAGCTATATATAAGCTACTCTATAAAATACTAATAAGGAGATAGATAAGGTAGTTAAGTATAATAACTATACTAATAAATATATAAAAGATCTAGGAGCTATAGTATTAAAGAATATAGATATAGCTATATTATTACTACTATAGAGCCTAGTAGCCCTAGCTACTACTATTATACTAGAAATAAATAATACTTCTATCTATATAAATACTTATTTTAAACTAATAACCTCTCTAGAAACCTTATTAATAGTATTTTTTATAGCTCTATAAAGCATACTTATAAGTATAAGAGGGTATAGAGAAAGATATAACTACTCTTTAAAATATAAAAATAAAAATAGATAATATAAATTATTATTACTCTAGTACTACTATATACTATAAACCTTATTTAAAGCTGCCTTTCTAGCAGGCTATATATAGCTATACTAGAAGTATAAGACTATATAATTAGAAGATAGCTCTATAGCTTAGAATATCTAAACTAATTACCTACTAAATATATATATAGAGTAGGATATCTCTGAAACTTTAATAGGAGTAGGTTATACCCTTAAAGTAGCTATAGATAAGATAAACCTATAATAGTAAGTATCTATTATAGCTAAAAAATAAAGGCTAGAAAGTATAAAGTATTATAGAAGTATTATAATATATAGCAGTCTAAGTAAATTAGATAAAATAGTTACTCTATTAGATTACTTCTAGTCTAAGTTACCTTCTCTACTTATATCTTATAATTAGTTAGTATTATATAATAGGCTTATAAGACTATACCTATTTATAAAGGAATTTCTAGAAACTGAGAAATCTTACTTAAAGGGATATAAAGTATTATAGTTCTAGTATAAAGTAGTAAAATAGGAGGCTTATAGTTATTAAGTACTTAGCTGCTACTAGATTTATATATATAAACTTAATAAATATAGGTAGTTAGCAAAGTTTAAAGTAAGATTTATAATCTAAGATAACTAATAAGCAAAAAATATATAGAATATATATATCTATTAATAAAATAGTATTTATAAGTATATTACCAGGCTACTACTATAATGGTAAGGTTCTATACCTATAAAAGGTGCTTTATAAACTATACTACTTACTACTATTTTAGTAAAAGTACTTAGAGGCTAGCCTTACTATACTTAACTTTAAATAGATAGCTAGCAAAAACTACTACTAGTAATATAGATAAGTAATATTCTTTTTCTATATAGATAATTATATATTAATAATCCCTTATAAGTATACTAAAAGCATAAAGGAGACTATAAATACCCTCTAAAAGTGCTATTATCTTAAAGGAGGTTAGAATCTATAATAGTTTCTTAGAATTAAAGTGCTCTATAATAGAGCTATATATAAGCTATAGCTATTATAGTTAGTATTTATAGATAAGATATAAAAGCTACTTAAGCAGTATACTATAAGCCTTAATATAGATAATTAAGTATATATATCTATAATAAAAGATAAATTAAAACTATATAAAGGGAAAGCAGCTCTATAAGAGATTAACTACTACTAACACTATATTAGAATAATTCTATATATAGTAATAATAATATAGCTTAATATAGTATTTACTATAAGCTACTTTATAAGGTTTAATAATAATCTAAGCCTTATATAGCACTATATTACTAATTAAGTTCTCTAATATCTCTACTAAATATAATATCTCTGCTTTAAGTATAGTACTAAGTCTAGTAAACTAGATAATATACTTAAAGTTACTTTAAATACTAGCTTTATAGATAATATAGTTAACTAAAAGAGCTTATAAATACTTATAATAAAGCTATTTAGAGATATAATTATATAAAAGGTAAAT